>CABHPH010139112.1:5038-79447 GCA_902168325.1 Peromyscus nudipes
CCAAGTTTCCTCTGTAATATTTGGGCATCCATCTTCAGGCTACAGGCCTAGGATATCTACAGTATTTTCTGTGAAGCAGGAATTTTGAGGTACTGACTTGTCAAAGTTCAGCAGTCTTTTTCCTTTGTGTCCATCTTGTTCAATTTATACAGTATCCAGTCAGCAGTCAAGGCAAGGGCAGTTTCTTGCCCAAATGGCGAGGTTTGTCACAATGAAAGCAAACTCCATATGGAGGTTTTGATGCTCATTATCCTTTTATGAAGTAGATTGGTGCTGCCAGGTGCAGGTGTGTCTCACTGTAAGGAAAAGCCTTAGGTTATTAAACATCTTAAATGCCATATTCTATAGGTCTCTGAAGCATTTGAAGATCACCTATCTATCTAAAATATGTCTGTGTATAACCTTGAAAACATACTTAACATAACAACAAGTTTGACAATTATAGATGACTAACTACTAATCTGTATTTCTTAATTATGCATTACATTTTTAAATGAGCTGCATAGGTACAATACTTTAAACAAGAATAGAAACATACATACATATATACATACATACATACATACATATATGTGTGTATATAAACCAAATTTATATATATGACAAAAACAAGCTTAAATTTATATCAATATACAAAAATACTTTAAACAAGAGTAGAAACATATATAGAGTATGTTCTAACAAAAATAACCTTAAATTTGTATCAGTATACAAAAATCCATACCAATGTAAAATATTCGAGATTAATAGTTGCATTTTAGTTTAAAGTAGATTCAACAATCTACCCTTTTATCCTATCCTTTCCATAGTCCCCCTCTCTTTTTTCCCAGAATGAGATTCTTAAATCAAACCTCCCTTGCCTAGTTTTATGCATTACCATAACCAGTGACAATTTGCAATCAAATCCCTTAAGTGATGGCAACTATTCATAATCCACCCAATGATCAGGAACCACCCACCCACTCCAACTCTTGGGAATGTGAGTGGTTTATATTTACAATTATTTACTGCTCTCCCAGGGTGACAGCATCTTTAGGGGACTGTTAAATTGGGATAATGATCAAGTCCTAGGGAAACCAGGTATATTATTTTTTGTTTAGTCTCTATGTGATGGGAAATTCTAAAGCTTATATGAAGTCTTGGCTGGATAGTCTGTGTGCTGGACCATCTCAGCTAACTGCCTTGAAATTGTTCTGAGCAGTTTGAAGGTCAAAGCTGATCTTTGGGTGGTGTTTTTCAACTCAATTGTTATTACTACAATCTAGGTAGAATCGTCATTGTGGCATTCCATCATCTTTTTGGAGACTTCAAAGGTCACTGTTAGAAATGGTCATGGTTCACCACAGGAAACTTAGACATTTTAAATTCCAGATGCAGCAGAATTCAGAGAGGTTAAAGAACCATAATCTATTAAGTATATCCAGGGTACATGAATTTGATTCATAGTTACCTGATTCAGACTCAAGCTTGAAATCATGTACAGGAAGCTAAATGAAGCCTACTTCTAGAATTAGTTAGTACTCTATAAGACCATTAATGTTATGACAGAAAGTTTAAATATATATATTACATATATATTAAACATATATATTATAAACATATAGATTAATATATATAAATATTATAACTTTAGAGATAATATTTATACCTTAGTGACTATAATATAGTCCCTTATTTTTGGTTTTCTTCTGTCACATACCAGGTGGCTTTTCTGACATGAGACAGAGATTTTGGATTTTCCTTTAGCAAGCATACTTGGGTTTAAGGAAGGAGAGAGCCACATTCCAATCCCAAAGCCAGCCTTGATTTTTAATTGAATTGGAATCACGAAAAGACCATTTGCCTGTTATGTTTGTAGAGAGCAATTTGCCTTTTATGTTTGTAGAGAGCAACAGAAACAAATATTTGGGAAGATTTATGTTTTATCCTGTTGGAAATGTGATACACCATTAGGGCAATTCTACCTTTTCTTGGGACATGTTTCTCTGGATGATTCATCTTTCTTCTTCAGGTGTTTCATTTGTCCATTGGTCTTGAGATTCCTTAGTTGGATGCGTTTATTCTCCTTGAAAAACAAAAACAAAATCCTTTCCCAACCCTTACTTTGACTAGTTCCTTTTTTGTCAGGTTTTATCTTTGTTAAGACAATTTTTTTTCAACAGAAAAAAAATATTATTTCTTAATAATTTTTTTATCTGATCCAAAAAAAGACATTTGTTAGTCTTATAAGTTAGTTTAGATTGAAGGACCAGGTTGTTTGATGAACTGTCAAGAGGTCTCTCCTGTTTGAATCAAATCTTTATCAATCTTGATGGTATTCATAGTGTTTCTTCTGTGAAGACAAAAGTAAAACATCTTCCCCAATGTAGCACATACCCTAGTTTCCATTCTGAGGTCAACACATCTTTAAAATATATATGCTGATTTAACAGCAGCTCTTTTCTATTATCCAATGTTCCTCCATAGCTGTTGTTCCTTGTTCATTAGCATTTAAAAATTTTAAAGTCAATAAACTCTGTGTAATCTATCTCTGGGAGGCTTTATTATTCCTTTCTGTTTATTGAGCATATCTTTTAAAGTGTAATTAGATCTTTTTTTTTCCTTTGAGACAAGGTTTCTCTGTGTAGCTTTGCACCTTTCCTAGAACTCAAACTCACAGAAATCCGCCTACCTCTGCCTCCCGAGTGCTGGGATTAAAGGCATGTGCCACCACTGCCCAGCAAATTAGATCTTTCTTTAACTGCTCCTGTAGGATTGTGTGGTATACCTGTAATATGCTTTATGTTATAATATGCAAAAATCTCTTTCATTTTACTATAGAGCCATGTGCTGGAGCATTATTAGTCTTACTTTGTACAGGTATCCCCATAATAGCCATGAGTTCTAATAAATGTGTAACTACAGAATCAGCCTTTACAGAACATAAAGCAATTTCCCATTGAAATCTTGAATATGTATCTATGGTATGGTGTACATATTTTAATTTTTGAAACATTGAAAAACAAAACACATCTATTTGCCAAATTTCATTCTTTGAGTACCTTTTAGGTTACTTACTGCAGGTACTGGAGTTTGATTATACAAAGAACAAAAGGACGTTTCCTTATAATTTCTTTGGCTTCTTGCTAACAGATAGAAAAATCTTTCTTCAGACCTTTGCTGTTAACATGGTGTTTCTTATGGAACTCTGAAGCTTTAGGACATTTCCTACCAATAGCTGATCAATTTTATCAATACCTTGTCCTAGAGGGCCTGGTAGACCAGTATGGGATCTGATATGTGTTATATACAAAAGATGATTTCTATTTCTGATTACTTGTTGTATTTGAATAAATAACAACTGAAAAACAAAGTCATTGGGATCACACAGATGATCAGGAAGATTAATTCCATCTCCTTGAAGTTCTTCTCTCAATTATCCACATCTGCCTTCATGACATCAATGCTGTGGGATAATGCTTTTGTACACTGGTTTAATAAAATGCTGATTGGCCAGTAGCCAGGCAGGAAGTATAGAAGGGATAAACAGACAAGGAGGATTCTGGGAAGAGGAAGTTGAGTCAGCAGATGCCAGTCCACCGTCCAGGGAGCAGCATGTAATGACACACAGGTAAAGCCATGGAACATGTGACAGCATATAGATTAACAGAAATGGGCTGAGTTTAAGTGTAAGAGCTAGTCAACAGTAGGCCTTAGCTAATGGCTGAGCAGTTTTAATTAATATTAGTCTCTGTGTGTTTACTTGGGTCTGAGCCCCTGCGGACCGGGCGGGACACAAGAAAACTTCTGGCTACATTTGGCACCCAATGTAAGGATTGAACCTGCAACTGTGAGATTAAGAGTCTCATGCTCTACCAACTGAGCTAGCCCCATAGGATTACCAGCACCTCCCATCAGCAGGAAGTAGTCTAGAAAACTATGCCCATATTCCCCAAATGGATTGTTGGATTGTGGATGTTTGTTTTTGTTTAGGTTGTTGGTTATGAATTGTTATTGACCATAGTCAATATCTTTCTAAAGAAAAAAGGGGATATCATATAGATATGATAGGATGAAAGGGTAGATTTTTGAACCTACTTTTAAAGAGCAACAACTTGTTTAAAAATGTTTCACATTGATATAGATTTTAGTTTATTGATACAAATTTAAAGTTAATTTTGTTATACTTTATTTTATTTCTACTCTCATTTAAGCTTTTATGTTTATGTAACTTATTTAAATTGTAATGGATAATTAAGAAATACAGATTGATAGTTAATCATCTATGACAATCAAACTTGTAGTCATGTTAGTTAAGTTTTCTAGATATACATAGATATATTTCAATTAGGTAGGTAATCTTCAAACATTTCAAAAACCTACAGAATATAGCATTTAAAATGTTTTAAGAACTTTTACTTTCTAGACATTGAGAAATGTCTGCTCCTGGCAGCACCACTACTTTAAAGCAGATAATGGGCACTGAAGAAACTCATGGAGTTTATCTTCTTCATGGTAAATGTTAACCATTTGGGCAAGAAACTGTTCTTGCCTGGACTGATTGACAAAATGTTGTATCAACTGAACATGCAGGACCTATTCGAAGGTGACCACTGAACTTTGCAAGGCGAGATGGTCCTTCAGGTTCCTGCTTCACAGAGGAAACTGCCAGACATTCTACAGTACACAGAGAGAAGTGACTGAGAGACTCTAGGCTTGTAGGCTGAAAAATGGATACCCCAATATTGCAGAAGAACTTTGGGTGACTGTCCAGGCAGCCAGCTGTCTCTGTCATTCTAGATTATTGGAAGTTGCTTACAATGTACTTCCTGTTTATTTAGGTAATATTATATCCTTGAGGTCTTTGATGTAGGTGAAGACTAGATAGTTATATTTTTCCTTGGTTATGATAAAAGATAAATTAGATATGAACCTTTTGACTCATAAATATAGGATAGATAGAATATTTTCTTTAATTTTACAAAACACAAATAGACTAGATATTATAACTGTAATTCTTGCTTAATAACTGTTTTGTTGTATATAATTTTATTATGTTAAAGTTAAAACTTTCCTTTTTAATTAAACAGGAGAAATGTTGTGGGATAATACTTTTGTACACTGGTTTAATAAAATGCTGATTGGCCAGTACCCAGGCAGGAAGTATAGGCAGGATAAGCAGACAAGGAGAATTCTGGGAAGAGGAAGACTGAGTCAGCAGACACCAGAGTGCTGTCTAGGGAGCAGCATGTAATGACACATAGGTAAAGCCATGGAAAGCATGGCGACATATAGATTAACAGAAATGGGCTGAGTTTAAATATAAGAGCTAGTCAGTGGTAGGCTTATATTAATTAAAACTGATCTAATGGCTGAGAAGTTTTAATTAATATAAGACTATGTGTATTTATTTGGATCTGAGTAGCTGCTGACTGGGTGGGACACAAGAAAACTTCTGGCTACACATCATCCATTATTCTTACCTTCTGAGCTTTCCTCTTCTACCTCCTTACTACTCATACTTCAGTGAGTGTCTCTATTGGTTCACAACATAGAATTTTAAGTGGAGATACAGTCCTGCACAAACTGGCTTGTTTCAGCAGGAATACTGACATATCCCTGTGAAATAGACTCTTTCTAATCAACTATTGCTGCTCCTTATGTTTGAACAATAATCAGGATGAGTGTGAACTATAAATAGCTTACATAATATGAGGAATCAAATTAGTAAAATCACACTTCATTCCAGGTTTTTGTTCTTTTTGATTTTCAACTTCATAATAAATTTTAAATTTGAATATATTTTTCATTGTTTTGATGAGTTTGATCTATCAGTCAATATGGTTTAAGCAGGTAAGTGAAGTTCTGACTCCAGTATGGCTTACTTTGTTACTACCATTTCATCTTTGTAAAATTACTTTGACATTGTTCAGGGCAGTAACTGACCTATACAATAGCATCATTAGGTCAGACAGATGTGTGCGAAAGTTTATCCAAGATGAAAGGTTTTCTTTTGCAGGAATAAAGGAAGATGTGAGGACACCAAGTTGCTTCATCAACTTAGACAGCCTATTTTCGAACTTCCAATTTTTGGAGAAAACACATAAAGTTAGGACACTGTTACCAAGTTCACTACAGGCATTCACAAGGCCTAATGTTAGATACAGGGAATTGCCATTTATCTGGAAGATTACAGAATAAATTAGCATCTGCATTTTGGTCATATAAAAAGTGAACAGTAATGCAGGCATCCAAATTCAGTAAGCAACTAGTGAGCAAATCTCTGGCACTCAGCTTCATTGTGCCCTGGTACTATGTGTAAGCATGCATTCATTCTCTTATATTTTTGGTGGTGAGCCTAGCCTTTAATGGCTGAGCCATCTCTCCAGCCCAGCGTTCATTCTCAATGGTTCCACTCCATTGTTTCTTTCCCACAACCACTCATATATCCTCTTCTCATGGCTGCAAAGCTCCTCAAGGGACTGTCCATATTAAGTGCTTCAAGCTCTTCATCTTTGAATCATCCAGTTCCCCCTTCTCTTGTTCTGTGAAGAATGGAGCAACATCCTTTCATGCACTCAATCCTTTCAAAGCTTTAAGTGAAAGACACTCATCAGGGGAACTCAACTTCGTATTACTTATAATTATGATAACTAATATCATTGAATGAAGATAAATGTCATTGTTAAATATTCAAATCTTACACATGAAATTGCTCCTTTAATCCTGTAAATACATTTATTAGTTTAATATTATAATCATGCTAATAGATAAAGATATTAGTACAGTATGATTATGAAAATATATGTTCTTGCTAATGGGATATCTTCCTATTTCCATTTCCATGCATTACAGATGGTTCTATCTATGAGGTCTTTGCAGATACAATCTTATCTGTGTAATCAATAGAATCGATTTCTTCATGTTCAGTGTTCTCTGATTCCTACACCATCTATCCCAACAACAGTAGGTTGGCAAAGATCTTGTGCCCTGCTATAGTTCTGTGAACCATGCTGTCACGTGAGCTTTTTAAATTGCATGTACAAATTGTCATTTCTCTGCCCTTACAATCATGTTATCTATAACTGTTTTATTTATCTTTGAGGGTCTTATTTATCTTCGGAAGAGGGCTTAAGAGTTATCCAGCCCCTCAATATACCTAAAAACACAGCTATACCATTCATGGACATATACTCAAAGGATGCTCAATCATCCCATAAGGACACTTGCTCAACTATGTTCATAGCAGCTTTATTTATAATAACTAGAACCTGGAAACAACCTAGATGCCCCTCAACTGAAGAATGGATAAAGAAAATGTGGTACATTTTCACAATTACTCAGTTGTTAAAAACCATGACAGCAGGACATTTGATGGCAAATGGGTTGAACTAGAAAAAAAAGTCATCCTGAGCGAGATAATCCAGACCCAGAAAGACAAACATGGTATGTACTCACTCATAAAGAGATAATAGCTATACAGTAAAGGATAAACAGACTACAATCCATAGGCCTAGAGAGGCTAGATAACAAGGAGGGCCCAAGACAGGGACATATGGATCTTTCTGGGAAGGAGAATTAGAAACAATTTCCTGTGTGAACTGGGGACAGGTGGGCATGGGAACATGTGGGATCAGTTTTTTAGGGCTGGTGGAAGGGAAAAGTATTGAAAGAGATGACTGGAAAGGTGGGCTTTTCGGGATCAGGCAGATACCAGAAGCAAGAGAAACATCCACAAATCTACTAGGATAACCCCAGCTAAGACTCTTAGCAATAGTGGATATTTAGCCTGAACTGGCCATCCCCTGTGATCAAATTGGTGACTACTCCAATTTTCATCAGAGAGCCTTCATTCACTAACTAATGGAAACAGATGCAAAGACCCCACAGTCAAACATCAGACCCAGCTCGGGGAATCTTGCTGAAGAGAGGGAGGAAGGATTGTAGGAGCCAGAGATGTCAAGGACATCACAAGAAAACCCACAAAAACAACTAACCTAGCTCATAGGAATTCACAGAGTCTGAATCAATAACCAGTTCCTGCATGGAACTGACCTAAGCCCTCTACATATATGTGACAGTTGTATAGCTTGGTCTATTTGTGGTAATCCTAAAAATGGGAGGAGTGACTGTCCCTAATGCTTTGGCTGGCTCTTGGGAACCCATTCCTCATGCTGGATTACCTTGCCCAGCCTAAATACAAGAGGAGCTGCTAAGCCTTACAACAACTTGACATGCCAATGCTGATATCCATGGGTGTGCTGTGGATATCACTCTGTATCAATAAAGCACCGATTGGCCAGTAGCCAGACAGGAAGTATAGGCGGGACTAACAGAGAAGAGAAGAGAGGAAACAGGAAGGTGAAAGGAGGGACTGGCTGGAGCCGCAGGGAGGAGAAGGAAGATGTAAAGTACCGGTAAGCCACGAGCCACGTGGCAAAGTAGAGATTAATAGAAATGGGCTAAATATAAGAGTAAGAGCTAGACAATGATAGGCCTGAGCTAATGGCCAAGCAGTTTAAATAATGTAAGCGTCTGTGTGTTTATTTTATAAGTGGGCTCGGAGACTGGCGGGACGTGGGAGCTGGAGAGAAGATCTCCAGCAACATGGGTGGCCTGACCCTTCCTGAACAGAAATTGAAGAAGAGTGGATTGTGGGGCATGGGAGGAAAGGAGGGAGGGAAAACTGTGGTTGAGGTGCAAAGTAAATAAATTAATTATATTTAAAAAAGAATTAGTAAAAATAATGTTTGTAAAAAGAGTTATCCAGCCCAAGATTTCTTCATAGATTGATTGCCTCATTAATGCCCTGTCAAATAATTGTTTAGGGTCCACTTGAACAACACCCAGCTTTCAAGAAAGACAGTTTCATACCTAACAGCTGAGAGTATTAATGACTTTCCAGTTAAGTTACAAGGTATTATCTATTAATTCTGTCTTAGTTTAATCAGGGTTAATGGTTTTTTTTTTTCTTTCAGCCCATGGCTTTTAAACTACTTTAAGGTGGCTGTCATACTTTGCAACTCCTGCTCTTTGTTGAGCTAATATAATTCTGTTTTCGTAGCCATTCTTCATGTGGCTCTCTCTCACTTGTCATGGAAGAAACAGTTAAATGTGCTGTGGCCATCATCACATTTCCAGTCTTACCTGCCTGACTTGATCATGTCCTTCCACCTGTTTACGCTGGCTGTTTACACCACCCTCCCTATGTGGTCTGCCTGCCGGGACACACCTAGCATAAATCATGCACTGCACACATAACTCCATCTATTATTATGATAAGTTGGTAACGTCAGGAACAAGAAACTGAAGCCACAGTCCTGGAGGAAATGCAGACCAAACCCAGTCTTGACAGCCTCAACTTCAACTGCAGTGTTCATCATGAATTGATTCAGCTGAATTAAATTAGTTACAAGATAGATTATACTGTTAAGATCAATTTATTTGGCAAGGTTTGTCATGGTTTCTAAAGAACAGATGTAGTCTCTATTGATAGTTTGTTTAAGGAGACACGTAATTAAACTGCAATATGCTGTTAGAGTTTCCTCACCAACAACCTCCGAGGCAGTATTATGTATGTTTCTATGCAATTGGCAAGGGGAATTCAGGAGCTCTTAAGGCATCTAAAGATGTAGAGAAATGGTTCAGTGCTTGAGAGCACTTGCTGCCTTTTCAGTGGATTCAAGTTTGGTTCCCAGAACCTCCAGGCATCAGTTAACAGCTGCTTAGAACTCCACCTGCAGAAGATCAGACACCTTCTTCAGGCTGCTCCAGGCATTCACTCACACACAAATAAGAAATAACATTATATTAAAAAAATTAAATAAAAAAAAGAATACTGGTTAAGATCATGATTAACTGTTAGTGGATCTCATTCAATTTGTGTTTCAGAGTTTACTCACTATGATTTTATTGTAAGCTTTATTGAGATGAAAATTTAATTTAGACAGAATTTATATATTGCTATTTATTCCAAGCCAGATGACATTCTGATTCAGAATTTAAAATAGAATGTTTGTATATTCTTGGTAATATTAGTCATTAAACAGATTTTGTTTTTAGAAATTTTAGCGATGCTTTATTATCATTTACAGTTATTTATTACTGGCATAAGATGGGTAGTGTTGCCGTGTTCATGTCTTAATCTTCTTTAAATCTCAATGTTACTGTTTATGGTTCAAATTCTTAATACTTCTGTTTCCTTGGTCTTCGGGAGCATCAGTGCTCTGCTATATAATATTTCTGATGATGCACATCCTGACCTCCACACCATCTGAGAAGAAAATATCTCAGTGGCTTTAATAAGCTCATTGTACATTACTAGATGTCATTTTAGTGTTTACAGGATCATATAGTCTTTTATTATATTTGGATCTTCTGTTATTTCCTAGTTTTGTCCTAGGTGGAAGAGGCCAGCTCTTTTGTTAGCTTTTGAAATGTAAACCACACTTTTTCCTGGAAATGTTTTGGGGGTTTGACTTTTACCCTGTTCTTTACCAATTGATGCAGTAGTTTACCTGTTATTAAATTTTTTTTGCTGTACTAACATCTGCTCTTTTTTAATTCCCACCCTGTCCATATAAACTATACAAGAATGCCAACTCATCCTTGAGCATTTTGAATTTTTAATATTTTTGTTATTGATTCTTTATCATGTCACATTATGATTGAGAACTTACTGTGTAAAATACTGATTCCATGGATTTGCTTGGGCATTTTAGTACATAAATCCATGCTCATGTTTACAAGAACTCTGTTTATTGATTGGAAATACTTTCATCAATTGTAGTTGAAATTTTATCTGTTTTCTCATGTATTTCTCAGAAACATTAAGATTATTTCTCCACATTTAACAGTCTGTGAGAAGCACATGTCAACACAGCTGACTCCTCATCTGCTCTCTGCCATCTGCCTGCTGTTCCATGCAGTTTGTGAGGCTCTCTGTTTATAAGCATGTATTACACAGCTACCCTGTCATTTTCAGTTACTCCTTTTTAATGTATAACAAAATTACAACCACTTACTCGTTAGACAAATTAATTGCTGTGCCATATACAGCAGGTAATTTGATTTTTGGTGGTACTGAGTATTGAGCCTTGAGCCTTGTACATGCTGGGCAAGTGTTCTACCACAGAACTACATCCTTAGACCCTTTCCCTTTTCATTCAAGACAAGTTCTCATTAAGTTTTCAGGCTGTGTTAGTTTGAATGTAATCGGCCCCCATAATCTCATAGGGAGTGGTACTATTAGGAGGTGTGGCTTTGTTGGAGCAGGTATGGCCCTGTTTGAGGAAGTGTGTCACTGTGTGGGGGGCAAGCTTTGAGGTTTCCTATGCTCAAGATACCACCCTGTGTCAAATTCCATTTCCTATTGCCTTCTGATCAAGATATAGCCAGCATCATGTCTGCCTGAATGCCACCATGCTCCCTGCCATGATGATAATGGACTAAATCTCTGAAACTGTAAGCCACCACCTCAATTGTTTTCCTTTATAAGAGTTGCCATGGTCATAGTGTCTCTACACAGCAATAGAAATCCTAACTAAGACATAGGCTATTGATGAACTCACTCTGTAGCCCAAGTTAACCTTAAATTTTCAGTCACATGTCTCTGTCTCCCAAGTGGCAGGGGTAAATTACTAGTAATAAGGCCTATATCACCAAGACAGCCTTGAGTAATATTTTTAGTAAAATTAAAGACCAAATAATTTACATGTTTTTATTTTTGGGTAATTTCATATATGCACACAACATGTTTTGAAAAATCCACCTCTGATTCCCTCCCTTCTGATTTCTCATCTTCATGTGTTTCAGGTCAGTTCCACTTTGGTATACTATGACTCAAATGTATGTTAGTCTCAGCAATAAGGCCAAAAATCTAGTCATATACCTACTGTATGACCCAATCATATCACTCCAGGATATATTTCCAAAGGACACTTAATAGTGCTACAAAAATACCTGTCTATCTATGTTCATAATTGCTTTATTCATAATAACCTGTAAATGGAAACAGACTAATGTCCATCATCTGGTGAGATGATACAAAAAATGTGGAATATGTACACAACATAATATGATTCAGGTGTAAAAAAATGAAATTATAAAATTCATAAGTAGATGGATAGGTATAGAAATTTTCATTCTGAATGAGGTAGCCCAGGCCCAGAAAGACAAAAGTTGCATGTTCTCACAGACTCTTACAGATGATTATGTTTAAAATCAGAGTGCCCACTGAAGTCAGAAAACTAGTTAAGGATTCATGGGGCCAATTTTAAAGGAAAGAGATAAAAAAAACATATGATGGAGGAAAGGGGGTAATAGAATAAGAAGGAAAAAATAGAGTTGGGAATGAGAGAGCAGGGTAGAAGAGTGAATGTTGGGATAGCTAAGTAACACTAAAGATGTTTGAAAAAACCATATGGAAGCATACCACTGTAGAAGTTCCTAAACATCTAATATAAAAGGAATTTTAAAAGTGCTACCCTATAATAGAGGGAAAATTTCATTCCATGAAAAAGTAGGCTGCCAAATAAAATATTTAGTACTGGGTAAGGGTTACATTCTTTTGAGTTGTTAGTTGATGGGATTCCATAGATTCCTCCCAAAACTTCTACAGACCATTGCAGTTGTTCATGGTTACTTTCCAGAACTTGAGACTAAGATGCTGATGCTGAAGACACAACATATTTGAGTCATAGAACATGGAGAAATATACGTTATTTCTAAGAGTGGAAAAACAGTGAAAACTCAAAGTCATACATACAAACTGAAATTATTAACAATACTGTATTCTGCTTTTAAACTGATGCCAAAATTGAATTTCTCCAAGAGTCTGAAAAGCTAATTTATATTGAGGAGCAGTATAACCCAGATGTTATGGAATATTAAAAATGTGTTATATTTGTTTATGCTGTGGAATAACAGCCTAAACATAAAATAACAGCCTAAAATAAACAAAACATAACAGGATAAAATAAAAATCATTTGTTTTAATGATGCAAAGATGTGCTGCATTCTTTTACGTTACATTTGTTTAACTCTGCGAAGCTGTGTTACTTTGCCTGTCTAGAACACCTTATTGGTCCAATAAAGAGCTGATGGCCAATAACAAGGGAGGAGAAAGTGCAGGCAGGACTGGCAAGCAGAGAGAAGGAATAGGAGAAGTCTGGGGGAAAAGGATCGAGGAGCAAGAGAAGGAGGAGACATCAGGGCCAGTCACCCAGCTACACAGCAATCCAAGGAGTGAGAAGTAAAGAAAGGTATATAGAATAGAGAAAGAAAAATGCCCAGAGGCAAAAGGAGATGGGATAATTTAAGTCAAGAAAAGATGGCTAGAGAAAGCCAAGCTGACGCTGGGCATTTATAAGTAAGAAGAAGCCTCCCATGTATTTATTTGGGAGCAAAGTGGAGGGCCTCCAAAGAGTCAAAAGAGTAAAGAGCAAAACAACAACAACAAGAAGAAGACTCAGATCTTTGAAATTCAATTTGAAAGGCAAAAAGATAAAGGTAGAAAATTAGATTCATAGACATAAGTGAGAATTGATGGGTGATGGCATTAAAACAGAGATAGAGAGAGAAGGGGAGGGAAAGGAAAGAGTGGAGGAAACAAAGTAGCTCTCTGACCAGTTATGTGTTGGGACCTGTGATATATAATTTGTATGTAGGATTTTGTTAAAGTAAAAGTCCTCAAACCTTCCACAGAATGGTGTTCCACCATGCCAGATGTGCTAGCAAGGAGCTGGCTTTTTCTGATTCAGTGTAGATGTATCTGGCTTAAGTCTTGATAGTCACTTCAATTCAAAATGGGGAGTTGGTTTTCTGTAACTGGCAAGCCATGTCCATTTTAAGCTGATTTTTTATCAGAATCCTTTACCATGTTTTTAGGAGACATGATAAAACCAAAATGTGTCATGGAGTAGCAAACATGAAAACTATTTCCAGTCTAACACTATCTCCACATCTCATAGCTAGATCATGCCTAAATGTATAACTAATGGCTGCTTCTGGAAGAATTGCACTGTGGAAACAGAATTCACATGTAGCTGTTCTTTTAGTTTCTATAGCTGTGATAAAACACCATGACTTAAAGCTATTTAAGGAGGAAAGGATTTCTTTCATCTTATACTTTCAAGTAACACTCCATTACTGCGGGGAGTCAGGGCAGGAAATCAATGAATAAGGAGGCAGTGACTGAATCAGAGACCATGAAGGAACACTGTTTACTGGCTTGTTCTCATGACTTGCTCAGCCTGCCCTCCCATACAACCCAGAACTACCTGTCACGGGGTGGCACCACCCCCATCTGAGCATCCTACATCAATCTCTATTTATGAAAATGTTCTAAATAATTGCTGACAAGCAGTATGATAGAGGTATTCTCTTAGTTAAGGTTCCTCTTCCCAAATAACACTAGCTTGTATCAAATTAACAAAAAGCTAATCAGCACAAATGAAAGTAAAAATGTTCAAACTTTTTGTAATATGATTTTGCTGTGATAGAAGTTATAGCATATTGGCTACATAAAACATAAATAATGCTGAAAATGTATTCAGTATTTTCAACTTTCTCAGGTTTTTATTGAAGAGCTATGGCCCTTGGTCTTCTGATATCAGTTGTGTCTCTTATTGTCACCAACTCCCATAACTTAATTTGCCAGTTTTAGCTCAACTTTACTTTCATAAACCACCCTTGTTCTCTGCCCTCATTGACTCCAAGAATGGATCAGTAACTTGTACCTGAACAGCAGAACATCCCATATCCACTGGTCACAACGATCACTGTTCAGTAATTAACATTTGAGTTGAGCGGCAGTAATGAGACTAATTGCCCTATAAAAGTAAAGATGTTCACTTGCCAAGGACATACTACAGGTAAGAGAGAAGTCTTGAACTATAGGAAGCTATCTTGTCACTCCCAAAAAATAAAATGTCTACACTGGGCATTGGCAGCAAATTCCACAACATAGTACTTGATATGAGAATTTAGCTAGACAAAGCTTTACTTCATACCCTAAAATTTTGATTATATTATTCAATCATCAATACTTTCAAACATTTGTTTGTTGTAAATTAATTCATAAGTGTTTGTAGGAAGACGAGGTTGGGAAAGTTGGTTCTTTAGAGGTTAGTATCCGTGGAAAGATAGAAATGTTTTCATTTAGCTTTACTGTCAATGTAGGGAGTCATCACAACCTTAAAAGTGTAATTTATGGTAGTCAAACATGTCTTATGTGCAATTAATTTATGGCATAAAAAGAAATTTACATAAAATAATCATAAAATGTGTGGACTAGTTTACAAAAGATGTTCTAATAGTTTGTGAATTGGACACACTTTCTATGATTTTCGGGGAAAAAAATTATTAACACTCTCAAGGTTGATAAGTTGTTCTAAGCATTTGTCAATAAAAGCTAAGAGTTTCGGTTATTGGAATTTCAACTAATGATTGCATGCACAAGAATTAAATATTTGAGAAAGCATTGTCATTTTGGAACACAATTGCTTAAAATTATAAGTGTCCTGGCCTTTGAAAAGCTTATGAAGTAAGTTCTTTATATAAACACATAGATGTCTCTATAGGTAGACATTAAAATAATGAATGTGCTTTATAAATCATGAGAATTAGGTTTTTTGTTGTTCATTTCTAGGACAGTTACTCAAAACATGAAGTTCAAAGCAGTTTAAAATAATCTATTTATGGATTTTATGATACAGTATGACTAAAGAAGCTGAACCTGGGATAATTTTGAGAATTCAAGGTAGCATGTATCATAATCATTTTTGGATGAATGCACAGTTACCCTAGCAAGGAAAACTTTAAATATTTCATATTTACTTTTTAAATTTTCATAAAAACCTATTTCATCAGACAAAGCTTTGAGACCACCTTGTAGGACAGGTTTAGTATGGCAGATATCCTCCGGACTAATGGCAGTGAAGCAGAACTAATTGAAAAGCCTTGTTAGGCTAAGGGGGAAGCATATCACCATCAGCTTTTATTGGGAGAGGCAGTGGTTCATAGGTAGAAGATTTTGATGGAGGGTATGTGTTAGTTTTATTTTTCAAATTTTTTTTGCATTTTTTATTTATTTCTTAATTAAAGCAATAATAAAATGTACTAGTCTGTTGTCCCCATTATAAACATCATTATTCAGTCTTCAGAAGAGCTGTGTATGATGGGTTGTTATGATTGTTTCCACTTATCAGGATGGCAGCCGAGATACCATGATATTTAACAGCTATCTGAGGTTTCACTTGGTTAATAATAAGAAAAGATGTGATTTGGACCCAGGAAGTCTGGCTTCAGACTCTTGAACTTAAGTAGAGCACCAGTCATTGAACTACACTTGAGATACTCCAACCTCTGAATTATTAAAGCCCATAAGAAATGAAAACCCCACTGGGTGGTGGTGGCACATGCCTTTAATCCCAGCACTTGGGAGGCAGAGGCAAGTGGATCTTTGTAAGTTCGAGGCCAGCCTGGTCTATGGAGAGAGATCCAGGAAAGGCGCAAAGCTGCACAGAGAAACCCTGTCTCGAAAAACAAAACAAAACAAAAACAACAAACACAAAAACAAACAAACAAAAAACCCAAACTAAATGCTATACATATTGTGATATACAAAACCAACCCTTTAAAAGTTATAGCACTTATGACCAGAAAAAAATAGTGGAAATATTTAACTATGAATAAGAACAAATTTGAAATTCATATAGAAATAGAGCTTTAAAAAGTCTTACAAAATGTGTTTTTCATTTGGATTAAAACAATTACTTTACTTTCTGTTCTATCTCAGCAGCTAAGCATCTAGTTTTTTTAAAAAAAAAAACTTTTCTCCAAGAAATACACCTCAATCAAAGATGGAGTTAACCTTAGAACCAACAGATGAAAAATATATTCAAGGCAAATGGAAATACATAGGCATAACTGTATAAAAACATAGACCTCAAACCAAACAAATCAGAAGAGATAAAGTATGCCCCTCTGTACTGACTGAAGGAATGATCATCAAGGACTTTACAATTCCTAATCATGCTCACTGAACATGGGGACACTCAACTTCATGAAACAAGTACTAGATATAAAGTCACAGATTATCCTTTGCACACTGATAATGTGTAGACCTCAATACTTCTGATTTTTTTCTCTTTATTTTCACCAATGCCATAAAAGGCAAGAGAATTAAAGGGAAAGAGTGGATAATCATGTCCCATAAATCATTGAAAATCACAGCTTGTTGTTTCAGGAGTTTGCTATTTCATATGCATTTGTATACTAAAAACATAAGAAATGTTTCCAGAAGGATAAATACTGTATCCAATATAAATTACTAATGACTGTCAGGTTAATAAATGGGCAATCTATAGATGAACCTTCAATCATTTCTTCTCTCTCTTTTAATTGCTGCACACAATAGAACATTCCTAGATATTTTATTTTGGAGAATTATTGGAAATTGCCAAAAAAGAAGCCCTGTTTCCAATTATACAATTGATACCATGGACTCATGCATGATATTTTTACATATATACATTATTAATTATTTCATTCTTACCAAACCCAAAGGTAAAAACAGACTCCAGTTCTTAAAAGTCCCATAAAATTTATTTTATTCTTACTGAGGTTCAAAATGTTTTCAGGTGTCTCTTGGCTATTCATAATTTATTCTGGATCAGCATTTTCAAAGGGAAAAAAACACAAAGGTGCAAAGATAAAGGCAGAATTTTCTAATTCTGCAGTGATGGGTTTATCTTTGTTTCTGTGTTGTTTGCTAAAATTAGAGTAGGGTGAAATTCCATAATTGACCCTGGAAATTATATTACTAAAACATAATACCTAAATGTTTTAGTGATTATTGTTGGCTGTGGAAAGTTAACTGAAATTGGAAAAAAAAATGCCTTAATTTAATTTGATCATTTCAGTACAAATACATGCATTTTAATTTCCATTAAGAAATCAACAAAAGAAAAATTTCTTGAGTCTCCTCTTTATTTTTCTCAAAGTTTCCTGATACTTAAGTTTAGGTTCTGATTCCATCTAGGTGGAATTCTCACTGTGAAATTGTTACTTAACTGTCAGTAGCTGAATCTTCTGATTTGCAGATCAGAGTAAGCATATTGCCTATTTCCTATGACTGAAATTGCAGAGGGAGGTAATGCTTGCAAAATGCATGTCACATTAAACATTCTTAATCGAACTGATATGAACAAAGTTAGACAAACCGATTTATGTCTACAGAAGGATTATAATGAATCACTTATATGCAGATAAATATATAATGAGAACCAGAATCTACTGAAATTGAAAGAAACATAACTTGAATTTAAATGCAAATGTAGTAAAATGTTTTTCTTGAAATCATCTTTGTTCATTTTAGCCCTTCCACTGTGTCTGAATCAAAGAGTGGATAGGAAAGAAGAAGTCATGTGAAGAATGTATCTCAATTTTCTTTTGAGTCAGAATCCCACTAGTTAGTCACCTACATGATTGGTTTGGTACTTGACGTAACACCCTTTCCTCTGCTTCCCAAGATCTGTTTTGTTTGTTTGTTTCTTTGTTTGTTTGGGTTTTTTTTTTTGGTTGCCACTGTGTAGAAATACATGTGGCTTTGAAAGATGTTTTTCAAGCTTTAGTGAAATATAGTCCAGGATAGGTTAATAAGATTCAAAACAAAAATTCGGGACTGGAGAGGTGGCTCAGTGGTTAAGCACACTGCTCTTGCAGGGTATGTGAGTTGGGTTCCTGACACCCATGTTGGATGGCTCACAACTGCCTGTAACTTGGGCTTCAGAGGATTTGATGCCCTCTTCTAGCTTCCACACACATTTGCATGATTTAAATAGGAGGGCACAGGAGGAATTGGATTATGGAAAGGGAAAAGTGTGAGTTATACAGATATAGTGCTCATGTATAAAATTCTCAAACAAATAAAAGTATAAAAAACTGACATTATCTCACCAGTCATAATTTAAACTCTGATTACATTCATATTATTTCATGTGAACATATGGTTAGTTTTAATGACAAGTTTAAAATTAGCATAATTGTTCATGTTCACATCAGATACGAAGTGCACGTCAAAATTCCACTTATCCTAGATTTTTGGTGAAGATGTCAATTATCTTACTCTCATACCAGAGCTGTTTATAGACTTTTATGTCAATGTCTGCCATACACAAATTGGAGAAAATTTTCACAATTCCAAAAATGTACAAAAACCTGTATTTTTTTCTTCCCTGTCAAGATTGACATTAGTTTCAAACACTTGGGCCTCATGAGCAAATCACAGATGAACATTAGTATTACTCCTAGACATTTGGAGAATGTCCTGCTGTTGAAATTTCTGGCACTAAATTTACCAGATTCCAAAGACTGCCAAATATAACCATATTACATTATAAAATGGCATCTATCTCTTTAACAACATTTCATAGAAGTATCCTTGTATGTCTGTATGATCTGGGGATATTCAGTTTTGTATTGTACCACCTATCAAGTAGGACAACAATACAACAAAGTAGTCAAGAGACATAGACAAGTTTCTTCAATCTCAGAATTGAAAAATGTTGATTTCATAAAACTTGATAATGGTATAATGCTGACTAAGGGCCAAGACAAGTATGCTTTGGAGTGGAAGAAATGATTGATTAATGGAAACTGGCTTACAACTAGAAGCATGAAGCTCTGGAAAGACACTGTACAATAAAATACGCTGTACATAAAAAGTTTGAAGACATAACTTTGAATGTTTTAGAAATATTTGAAAATATAAATGTATTCAATATAATGAAGACATAATGCAATGTGTACATGTACTGAAACATTTTATGGTACCTTATTAAAATAAAGAGTTTTTGTATTGCTAAATTTCTTTCAAAAATACAGCAAGATTTTTCAACCCTTCTCACGTTTTTGTCTTAGTTATTTTTCTATTGTTATGATAAATACCATAACAATTTCAAATTATGAAAGAATGCATTATTTAATTTGTGTCTATCACGTATAGCAGATCAAACTTCATGACCTCGTAGCAGGGAGCATGGGAGCACGCAGGCAGGTAAGCATGGTGCTGAAAAAGTAGCTGAGAGCTTACATCTTGATACACAAACAGTAGGCAGAGAAAGGGATTGGGAATGGTGCAGCTTTTGAACCCTGAAAGCTGGTCCCTAGTGACCTGCCTCCTTCAACAAGGCCACACACCTTGGTCCTTATCAAACAGTTCTATCAACTGAAGATCAAGTATTTAGACATATAAGCCTATGGGGAGTCATTCTCATTCAAACCACCACACATTTCTCTTTCAGAAATTCTCTTCATTCACACAGATTTCCCATAATGAAAAATACTAACAACTCCTTAGGCAAAACATTCAAATCAGACTCTTCTGTGGAAATAGTCTTTCTTAAATACAATCAAAACCTTCTGGAGAATCTTGGTGTTCCTTGAAATGATTCTGTCATGATTTCACATTTATGGCTCCAAGCTCTGTTAACAAGCCTGCACATTCAAAAGGAATGCAGTCCACTGAAATTGATGAATGGATCAAGCAGAGCCTTCATAAAAAAATGTATTCAAGCAAACTGAACAAATCAACCTGATTTGATATGTTGGTTTCATATCCAAGCTGTTTTCCTCTTTGTTTCCTTAAAGCAAATTACCTTTCTGAAACCAATATATTAGAAAAGAGGTTTTCAAGTTGTATTGTCATGCTTAGAAATAGTTGATGCTCCTTATCCAGTTCTCCTGTACCCAGAGAAAGAATTGTTACTGTACAAGATTATGCCTCAGTGAACAAGTGACCTTGAATTCTGCAGGTGGAGCGGATAAAATAAGAAGAGCCCAAATGTTAAGCAGAGAGTGTGATTTGTGACCAAAGAACTGAGCTAAATTATTAGGCAGGGGCTTGATTTAAATGGACCAGTGAAAAAAAGCTAAAAAATCAATAATTACAATGATAATAGTCACAGAACAGAGAGTGCAGACATAAAGAAAACAAGTTTAAATAAAATAAGAATTGGCTATGTTGATTTGGATCAATTTTCCTACATACTGACAGAATCAGTGCTTTAAGATTCTTAAGAGACTTGGCCTTGCCTAAAGAGAACAACTCATCCTTCTTATATTTTCCTATACAATGTGCTGTATTTACAGATCTCAGTGTTATCATGATGGCTTTTCACACAGCTTATACTTTTCACTGTTGAGTTTAGTTTTAAAGCATCTGATGTCTAGCATGTTCCTCTCTGTATGCTTTGTACCTCACCATGGGATACTGGGTGTGGAAATACAAAATCACTAATATTATGACAGAGATGTTAAGGGCCAATGCACAAACAAAGCCCATGCATCAAAGAAAATAAATGACAATTTTCTTGGAGCAAAATATGAGTGATCATGGCCTAGAAACCCAGATTTAGGTACTTAAATTCTATGTTCCAAGATACTTACAATTTTGGGAGTTTTTTTTATTATTTTTGTTTTATTTTATTTTATTTGTAACAACAATAAAACAGTAAATCAAGGCATCTTTTAAAAACATTGGCAGAAACATTAGCTATTTCGAGGAGATCAAGGAAATATCTGTTAAAGGGCTAAGATACTATAAAATGGCATTGTTAGCTTTGTAGTTGTGGGAGCTAAGTGTCTGTTTATACATTAAAAATATACCTAATGTTCACACAAATGTTAGCTCACACACTGAGGAGGACACCAAATATCTATTAAGAGAAAGAAAGATGGTTCAAGATAGTTTGTCTTTGGACTTCTAACATTCCAAATTCTCATCAGTTCATCAGCTTTACAAGAGTGTCACTGCGAGGTGCTGTTCTTTCCAGGAATTGTGTTCACACAAGAAACAAACAAGAAGACATAAATCTTGCAGAGGAAACCACATGCACTTTGCTACTTAATATTAGATAAATGTGCACTGTCTCCAGTGATAGAAAAATCATGTCATGGATGAAAATACAGGGCCTATAGGGTAGGGACTCTTTGAAATTTCAAACTTTTCCAAAAGACTCATAGTTTAAAACCTACCACTATTAAAAAATGAGAAATACAATAATCATCCAATAATGCATACTTCACTGGATTTTGATCACCCTACCTTCAAGACAGCATGTTTGATAACTACATTTAAGTTTAACTGCTATCTTAAAAATAAAATACACATACAAGAAATTTAAAAACAGAATTCTCGGGTCAAACAAATACAGTTTTCTTCCTGTATACTTGTCCTGTCTATGAGGGTTTGAGAAATGATGGGCAGGACACAGCCAAATATAAATGCCTTGATTTACTGGTTGTTAATAATGGACTATTTTGAGGTGGGGATAATGCCTTGCAAGCACTGACTTCACAACTATTACCACTAACTTGGAATTGTGGAATATGCTAGAATATATTAATGAAATTGAAAATCTTGGCAAGAAGAATCAAGACTATTATGAGTATTCAAGTGAGATTGTGCAGGTTTGTACACATACCTAGCACAAAGTGATGTTCATAGCATCACAGAACTCCATCTTATTAGTGTTCTATATCTACTTTCCACTGTCTCTTCACTGCACTCTATAAGCAGAATGGTGTGTACTGTCTACTCATTATATGGATTATCTCTGCCTTTATTCACAGACTGGCTTTTTAAACTTTTAATCTATGTTTCTTTCCTATTACATAAAAGGCTGCCTGCTAGACTTGCTATTTGTAGTTATCATATCACCATAAAACATGTTTTCCATTTACTTCAGGACATAGATAAATGTCTTCACTATATATTCATGAGAATCACTGTATGCATAATATACATATAACACTGACTAAATATGCATGTCAATATATATAATTTTATATGTATACCTATATACATATGCAAATTATTGGCCTCCATGGGTGTGTGAGAGCTCACACACACATGTGCATGTATATATATGTAGTATATAAACATTAGTTCATGTATATATGAAGTTGACATACTCATAAACAGTCTTGTGAAGGCTCAAGACCAAAGTCTACTGTCTAGCTCTGTAGGGTTCTATTTCTGAGACAGAGTCTCTTATTAGAGACTCCATTCATATGGAGCTCCATGTTTTTGACAAACTGGCTATCCTGTGAACTCGGGGGATCTCTCCTGCTCTATCTTCAAATACTGTAGTTACATGGAACCACCCAGTTTTTCATGTGGGTGTTAGGGATGTGAACCCAGGTCCTCATTCCTGCATAGCAGGCATTTTACCCACTGAGCTAACTCCCCAGGTAAAAAATCTTGTCCTTTATATTACAGTATAGCTGTGAACTAACAAATGCTTGGAACGTATTCATTCATCAGTAAGTTTTGTTAAAAGTTAAAAATGTGCTTAATTTTAATTTCTACAGCTTTGATTTTTTTGGTATTCTTCCTTAAACATTTCATATTATAGAAATGTTTGTATTAGTCAAGTTCTTTAGCAAAGCAGAGCCCACAATACCTAGACAGAACATCGTCAAAGAAAATTAGAAGAACAGTATTTTACTAGCTGTCTAGGCATACCTTAGGCCAGTCAAGTGGTAACACAAAACCAATAAAAAATCACAGTCATATTGAGAAATAAAGTTGATAAAATTCATGGAGCATCTGCACACTGTGGTTGTTAGACTTCCCTCAGCTATTACTTACATTCATCTCTCCAGCTGTACCTATTCTCCTTTACCCATAAAACTAAATTTGGGCTTGTTTCCTCTTTTCCAGTTTGGAAGATTAAGCACTATGGATGAGACTATGAAAAGTACTCCAGGTAATGCTCTCAGAATAAACATCTTTTGAAGTTATTTCTGCTTCTCCTGGGTATATACGCATGTAACTGAGTAAATAAATTTAAAAGTCCTAATTTGGGGTTAGAGGAGAAAGTTCACAGTCTAATATGCAAAAATATTTTCAATGATGAAAATTGTTCAAGTTGGAACCGATTACCTCTGTCCTAGGGACTCTAATGAAGTTTCGACCAAGGACCACAGGGAAAAAAAAACATGAATGTTGGGGGAATATGAAGCTTAAAATGACATGTCTTTGTTTCTCACTTTCTAAAGGAAAGACATTATTTTCCCTCAGTCCCTCTGTGCCTCCTGTACTCATATTCATATTTCTGGTGCAGGTTTTCTGTAGGAGGTTGTAAGAGAAGAAAAATAAAGAAAAAAAGTACAAATATTAAAATTAAAAGATTTCAAATTAGAAGGCCCTCTATGAAATCTTGAGTGAAGTGAGAAAACAAATGGAAATGTGGTTTTTTTTTTTTTTTTTGAGCAGTTCCTTTATCAAATGCTCTGAAAAGTGGCATTCCTACTCTCTACACTGAAGTGACCATTTCTGCTGAAGTCGTGAATGCTTTTAACCCTGCTTTCTTTTCATGGATTATTCTTAGCCTTCTGGGGAGTATAAGCTGGCTCCTAGCATCTTCGTTTGACTTTACTTAATTTTTTTTCTTATTTTTGGATGCAATTGCAATTCATTTCCTGCTCTCCTTTAGAAACTAATTGTAATTATGGTTAGTAAAGAGGACTCAGAAGTCTCTGTAAAATTTACAGGCTGAAGGGAAAGAAAAAGCTCTGCAAATATTTCACATGCTTCCTTTTTCAGTGGTAAGTACTGGAAGGGCTAAAAGGGCAGATGTCTCCACTTGGGAGGAAACCCCTGCTTTCTAGACTTCCCTCTCCTAGGCCACACCCTCACTACCTCCAGCACCGATTCTCTTATATATTACAGAGCTGGCTTTTGAGAATGTGCTTCACAACTGTCTTATTTATTCAGAAAGCCTAGTCTAGTCCCATGGAGGCTCCACAGCTGTTGGTCTAAAGTTCATGAGTTCCCACTATCTTGGTTTGGTTGTCTCTGTAGGTTTCCCCATCATAATCTTGATGTCCCTTGCTCATAAAATCCTACTTCCCACTCTTCGACTGGACTCCTGGAGCTTGGCCTGATAGCTTGATCTGCTTATAAGGGGCCCCCTGGCAGTAGGATCAGGATCCATTCCCAGTGCATGAGCAGGCTTTTTGGAGCCCATTACTGTGGTGAGACATCTTGCACAGCCTTGATGCAGGGGGAGGGGCTTGGACCTGCCTCAGCTGAATGTACCAGGCTCTGCTGACTCCCCACGGGAGGCCTTATGGTTTCAGAGGAGGGAATGGGGGGATGAGTTGATGGGGGAAGGCTGGGGAGGGCAGGAGGAGAGAAGAGAGGGGAATCTATGATTGGTATGTACAATGAATTTTTTTTTTTTTAAAGAGAATGTGCTCCATGATCTCCAACCTGTATAGTTTCCTCTTGGGCAGCCTCTTCCATCTATAGCTGTCCACATCTACTCCCTCACCTTATAGTGTTGTTTTCTTGATAAGCGCTCCTCTGAAAAGGGATACTAAGTCCTGAATTATTATTTTTATAGCACCAGCTGCCCAGGGCCTTTGTTCAGATTCTTCACTCCCTGGGTGGTAAAACCCAAACCATAATGATCTCCTCTCCCATCTTTGTTCACTTTCCTTGGCTCTATCAGGATGAGTCTAAGCACATTTTCAAAGTCATATAGATCCTTTCAAAATGACTGCAGCAGATACTTCCTAACATCTTGCTTTCTTCACTCTTTCTAGGAGGAAAAAAAACCCAACTACCTGTGTTTGAAAAGAGGAAGATTTTTTTTTCCCTCAGCAACAATCTTGCTTAGTTGACAGATTTCAGAAATTGTACCCAAGTCCTTTTCAGTGCACATTAAGTCCTCTCCTCATACAGAATAGTGTAACAGGTAGACTAGCATTCAAGAACACTTTCTGTGGTCCTTAGTAACCAGCCCCTTTTCTGGCTGTGGTGAGTTTAGAATGAAAGAAGACATATTTCATATGGAGTTCCTTATAAACAAATAAAGTTATGTATAGAAGATTCTAAACTCCAGTTGCCTAGATCATAGAAGGGGGAATATTTTCCCCATGGCTGCATCCTCTAATGAATTTCACCAATGGTCAGAGTAATTCTAGGTCCATGTCTTAATGAGTTAGCAATACATAAAAATTCTCAATCTTCTTTTGAATTAAAATGTGTGTCAATGGAAGTAATTCATGTTTTTCTACTTAATTAAAACCCCCTATTAAAATTGTTTCTAGCTTGTTAAAAATCTGTTCTTAACACTTTGAGAGTGATAGCCACAGGGGTCATTATGACACAGAACATCAGGCTTGGGTTTGTGCATCATACCATGAAACTTGGCACCGGGCTTCTGCCTGGGAAGCAAATTATTTTGCTTTGTTTTATTTTTGTACAATCGATTACACAGACCACCTTGTAATGTATTGGACTGAACCCTTCTCCCTATTATATCAGGAAAGAATATGGCTTTAAGTGCCATCATTCATCTTAAATGGCACAACCAAGGCCACTGAAGGTATATGCAGGGACTTTTTATAGTAAATAAAATCTTAGGAAGGAATAAAACTTGTCCTTGAAAAATGTAAATGTTTTCTATTTTCATAACATTTTTCAAGTAACATTAAATTGAAGTCTATTTGAGAATAAACATTAATGGAAACTACAGGTGTTATAGAGGAGACATCATGAAAGGAAGCTGATTTCAATCATACTGATGAAGGGAAAGCATAGAGACAGAGCCTCTACCTACATCATCTCTTTGTCCAGGATCCCATATCTAATATGAAAGTGGCAGTGTGCTGTCTTTCGGACTTTGAAACACTATACTGTATATGTGCTTCAGTGTGCGTGGGGTGTGTGTGTGTGTGTGTGTGTGTGTGTGTGTGTGTGTGTGTGTGTGACACACACATACACATGCAGAGAGAGAGAGAGCTTAAGAGGAGGCCCTTGCCATATCTAAGTCTGTTTTCAGAAAAAGGAAGGATCTCAGATTACTTTCAGAAAATACCAATGGATGAACTATTTTGAGGAAGGAATATTTCTTTGTTGTTAGTTTTTCTTGTTGCTGTTGTTTAAAGTTATTATAATTTTTTACCTTTTAAATATTTTTAAACTTGATTTTTATTACTATCACTTTATCTACTTATTTTAAAATGCTTCACTGTGAAGCTCATAGTGTTCTTTTTTTTTCTTTTCCAATTTTCTTTTTTTATTAAGACAATTTTTTTCATTCGTTTTACACACCAATCAAAGATCCCCCTCTTCCCTCCTCCCGCCCCCCCCCAGCAATCCCCCTCAACCCAACCTCCACTCCTCCCCCAAGAATGCAAGGCCTCCCATGGGGAGGCACATCCAGTAGAGGCAAGTCCAAGCCCTTCTCCCTGCCTCAAGGCTGCATGAGGTGTCCCATCATAGGTAGTGGGCTCCAAAAAGCCTCCTTATGCACCAGGGATGGATTCTGATTCTACCACCAGGGGGCCCCCCAAGCAGATCAGGCTGCACAGCTGACTCACCATGCAAAGGGCCTAGTCCAATCCCATGCAGGCTCCACAGCCATTGATCCAACTTTCACGAGTTCCCACTAGTTTGGTTTGGTCATCTCTGCAGGTTTCCCCATCATGATCCTGATGCACTTGCTCATAGAATCCCTCTTCTCTCTCTTTCACTGGATACCTGGAGCTTTGTATCTGCTTCCATCAGTCACTGGAGAAAAGCCCTAGGAAGGGGAAATAGATGAGATCTCCATGAGTAAACTGGGGTTGAGGGGTGAGCAATGGAGGGTAGGGGATAGGGGATAAGAGGGTAAGTGAATGGGATGGTTGAACTCGAGCAGGGCTGGAGTAGGAAAGTAATGAAAGAGATATCATGATAGAGAGATATCATGGGGAGAGAGAGAAACCCAGTGCTAGGGAAGAGACCAGGAATCCCCAAGGATGACCCCAGCTTGGACTACTAGAAATAATGGAGAGGGTACTTGAACTGAACTGGTTTACCCCAGTGATCAGATCAGTGAATACCCTAACTCATCACAGAGCTTTTTGCCCATCCTGTTCTTAAACTCTTGGTCCTACCCCCTTACTTACAGTCCTGAGTACTGGGATTGTGGACAACTGCCACCAAAGCCTGTCTGGATCTTGTTAACTAATTACAAGTTTTATGTACTTATTTTATTTTTTAAATAATAAAATGCATTATAAAAACTCACAAATAATATTTCATATTTGTTATTATACAATACGAGCTACATTGTGGAGTATCACACTGAGCTGAGTGATATATGTGTTTTCTCTCAGGCTTATAACGTTTGCTGTGAAAAATCATGAAGCCTGTCCTTAGTGTTATCAGGAACACATCTTTCTTAACTATTGTTAGCATGCTGTATTTTAAGAGGTTGCTCTAACTCACATCACCTACATAATTGAAAGTTCATGTTTTGTTACTGACATCCTCTTGACACTCTCAACAACCCAATACATCTACACAAAATCTGACCACTGGTAACCACTATCCCACTCTCCATGTTTATCTGATCAACTTTTTAGATTCTATTTTGGTTGTGAGCCTAGCCTTTAATGGCTGAGCCATCTCTCCAGTCCATCTTTTTAGATTCTATATGTAATTTAATTAGGTAGTAGTTAGCTTTTGTAAAAGCTTGTTTCTTTTAGGTAACATCCTCCATATTTGGTTATGCCTGTGCAAATGAAGGAAAATTTTAATACTATAGAGCATGAGAAAGATTTAAGGGAAATGGAGGAAATACTTCCCACTTCCCAAGGAAAACCCTCAGTGTTCCCAACACCATCTCTGCTCTTTCTTCTTCTTCTTCTCCTCCTCCTCCTCCTCCTCCTCCTCTTCCTCCTCCTTCTTCTTCTTCCTTTTAGTACAATAGAGAGAGTTGCCTAGAACCCATAGTCCTATTATCTCAGCCTCCAAAGAGCTAGAATTAGAGGAATGTGCCAGAAATCCCTCGATTCATGATTCTTGTTTACATGGCTCTTGGATGCAAAGTCAACTCTCCTTAAAAACAAAGAAGTTGCACATTAAGCTGTTTTATGGGTTACTGTGCATTCTAAGGGAGGATTGATGAAGAGGTAATAGCTGTCTCTAGCTGATAGGACAATATTTGCCTTCTTATGTGCATCTCTCAGCATCCAACTCAAAGCCAGAGAACTCCATAATTTACCACCAATGCCCCACTCTGGGAAAATAAAGTTAGGATTTAACACCTTCACTAAACATTAATAAATGGATGAATGAGGAAAAAGAAGAGTCTGTGTTCTTTAATTATAAGATACTAAATAGAGTAAATAGACCATAGGCTACACTATTCAGCATGGAGTGCCTCTGGAAGAGAACAATAATCCTCTGCATCTTCTTCATCCTGATTTTCACTATTTCTCCTTATCCTTGTACTGGTCCCTCTCTCTCAAAGGAAGTTCAGACCTCTGTCCCTCTGAGAGTCTTGCTCACATTCCTCTACTTATTATTCTTTTGCTGCTCCTTCCTACTTTTCTGGTTTTTCTTAAAAGACTCATCCATACACCATACTCATTTATTTCTCTTCTGCATTTGGAAAACAACTACAGTTTGGCACTCTCCATCTTCTAGGTAATGTCATCCCTCTTTCCAATATTAGCAGATTCATTAAATACTTTTAAGGTCTTTTCTATGTTGTCTACTATCATCAATGTTTTCTAAGCTCTGAGTTTCCTAAATTGTTTCTGCTTTCCATTGTTTTTGTATTTTCTGATTTCACACTCACAACAAAAACTTAGAAAAGTTACATGTCATATTTGCTCCACAATTTTACACAGGATAGAGACTTACATTATGACACCTATTTACAAGAAACTCTTCTAGGATCCATTCCCTCATCAGGCTCATCAATCTGATATATACTAAAAGACTACACATCAACCTGTCCATGTTTAAATTTATCACTCTTCATCACAATCTTACATTATTAATATTCTTATTCAGTATTTCATTTACTCTTTAAATCTCAATACTGGCCATAAATATTTCAATAAGTGAATTCCTAATGTTTAATGGAAATCAGTAATAACATGCATAAATTAATCATATGGACTAAAGTCATACATAATTTCACTCAAAATAGTCATGTTGGTTTATTGCATAATTAAAGTTATAAAACTTAAAATCAAGTATGAAGGCTGTTTGCATGATACTTCTTGTGTGATTCTGTGTCACCTCTCACTCATGGTCTACAAGTATCTAGGAAGATAATGACTGTATGTGTCCTAACGTAATACTACAATGAAAACAGGAAGAGCTGACCATAGCATAAGTTTGTAGCATATATGCAGTTTTCCTATAATTTGATCTTACTAAATTCTTCAAAATTCTACACCCATTTAGTTTTATCTGTGCCTAGTGTTACTAAACTTTAATAGTTTGATAAGCGATATGATGCAGCAAATATTTTTAATGTAAGATTTATTTTTCACATTAATTTCAATGTAATATTTTACTCAGTGACAAAACCTATTCTTTTAAGCATATTATTCATATTTACTAATTTTTTAAAATAAAGAACAATAAGTGTAATAGCAGCTACTTAAGGATAACATCATGACTGATGCATGGTAGACCAATAAATGTTGATGTAAATGTTGAGACTGAGAATGAAAATCTCAAATACTTAAAGAGATGTTCTACTGAATTCCACAGAGGAAGATAGCTAGTGGGTATAATTCCTTTTATAGTACTCAAATTTTCATTATCAGGGGAATGACACTATTCCTGAGGTAATGTGTCCTATCCGATGAATTACAGTCAAATTTATCAAAAGGAAAGAAGTAAGATTTATTATGGATCTTCTTTTTCCGGTTTGTAAAACAGGAAGAGAAGTGTTAGTTATTATATAGAAATATTTCAATAATGAATGAAACCAATATTATTCTGATACCAAAGCAGATAAAGACATAATACAAAGTAAAACTGTTGGACAACATCCTAATGAACAAAATTACCTAACAGAAGCAAAATTGACACCAGTATGCTAGCACACCAAATTCAACAGCCCATTTAGATCATTCTCCATGATCTCATGACTCATTCCAGGGGTTCAAGGATGTTTCAATATTTGCAAATCAATGTGATCCTTCACTTAATAGACTCAAGTACAAAAACTGTATCATCTAATAGATACAGAAAAAATAATTTGATAAGATTCACCATCCCTTAATGGTAAAAACTGATGATGAATTGGGTGAAAATGGAAGATGCTTCTACATGACATAGACTATGTAACATATATGACAAAACTATTTTTAATATTACACCAAACAGGAAAAGGTTGAAAGCTTGATATCTTAGATATGGATCAGCTGCTCATTTTTATTGCCCTAAAGAGTCCCCACAAAATCTATTTGAAGTTCCAGGCTTCTTAGCATGGTGGAGGAACACACATATAACTCCAGAATTTCAGAGAGGAGATTAAAAGACCACAAATTCAATGTTAGTCTGAAGTATGTAAGTATTTGAACTTAATCTGATCAAAACAGTAGGACATAGACTCTAACAACATACACACACACACACATACACACACACACACACACACACACATACACACACACACACACACTCATGCACAACATCAAATATTTTCAGAAAAAATTCATTCAAATTTTAGTAAAAAAAATATCAATCATGGCAACATAGATTTTTCAGAAAAAAATCCAGCAAGCAACTTCAATTATAGTAGCTGTCACAAAATGATAACAAACAAACCTAACCAAAAGACTGAAAGATCTCTTCAATAAAAACTATAAAATAGTGATGAATGTGGTTAAAATGAATATGAATAAATAGACTATATCCTTGTGTCCATGATTGAAAGCCTAATGTTAAAATATATGAACTATCCAAAGAAGTCTATATTCAATGAAATTTCTGTAAGATCTAAATGGTGCTGCTTGTGGAACAATCTTCATACACTGTAAATATGTATTACTTTCATTGGTTAATAAAGAGCTGACTGGCCTATAACTGGGCATGATGAGATTGGGCAAGAGAGCCAGACTAGGAGAATGCTGGGAAGAAGGACTATGGAGGAAATGCAGAGAGAAACAAGATGAACATGCCATGCTGAAAGAAGGTACTTCCACGTGGCAGAGGGTAGATAAGAAATATGAGTTAATTTAGGTTGTAAGAGCTAATTAATAACAAGCCTAAGCTATCAGCCAAGCATTTATAATCAATAGTTAGTCTCTGTGTGGTTATTTGGGAGCTAGCTGGCTGGACAGAGCTGATCAGTGGTCCCAACAAAAAACTGCTCTTATATGATACTCTTCACTGAAGTAGAAAACCAGTCTTAAAAATCCATGTAGAATCATAAAAGACCCTTAATAATAAAAGTAATCTTGAGCATACAGAACAAAGCTGGAGTTATCATGCCGCCTTATTACAAAACACATTACAAAATCATGGTAACCCAAATACCTTAGCATTGATTTAGAAATGAATAATAGACTAAGGAAACAGAGTTGGAGGGCTCAGAAATAAATCTACATATCTAAACCTATTTTGTGGTTAACAAAGTTGATAAGAACACATGTTCAGGAAAAATAATACTTTCAAAAAATGTACTGGAAAAAGTGTACAGTCACATGGAAGTTGAATAAAATTAGACCCTAGAGCAAAACTTACCCCTTGCATGTATAAAATTGAGAAAAAAAACTATATGGTGATTATTAAATAAAGATAAAATTTCATTTTTCCAAAGAATGTACACATCATACTGTTGGTTATGTTTTTAGTCCCAAAATCAAGTGAAAATGATGATTGTTTATTTTTTTCAGGATGTTCTTGTAGAATACACTGACTAGGTCAAGGTAATTTGAAGTCAAATCTTGTATAGAAATAGATGATTTATATTATAAATATATGTTTTCAGGGCTAAGCATTTGGCACTGGACAAACAATTGGTGTGCTCTCCCCTGGGGAGGACCACCTCTCCTGCTCCCAGTTTTCTTCAGTTGCCTCCAGTTATTTGTGTAGCAGTAAGGCCTTGTGGGCTTTCCCCCATCCACATTGGCATGTCCACTGTTATACTTGTTCAGTTCATCTTTTAGGCAGTAATGTTAGTGAGACTTTGTGGTTATAGCTTTACATTACCAGGAGACACAAACTCATAGCAAACTCTCTGTTACTGTGGTTTTTACATTTTTTTTGCCCCCTCTTCCGCAATGTTCTTTGAGCTTTTAGATATGGGCGTATTTTGTAGATATATCAGCATTATTATTGTTATTATTATTATTTGTAGACATATGTGTAGACTATCTGTATTAACAACTAATATTATATAGACTAAGCAGGCTGTATGTTGTAATTATACTTTAATTTAAAAAATGAAGAAGTTATTTATGGCACTGAAAGTGTTTGATAACCAGTAAAATTAACATAAATATACCATATACAGAACAATCTCTGTCCTGTTTCTAAAAGTAACAGGAAAACATATCATTTCTGGTGGATATATTTGATAATGTATTTGGTCACTGTGTAAAGCTTTCTAAACATAGGTATTCACACTGTGTGGCACAGGGCGTACTTGCCATTCTATGCATTAGATGAACGCAACAATTAGAGTCACCACTGCAAAGGAGGAACGAGCTACATCACCTTAGTTTTCCATGTAGATGTTGGCAGGATATAACTGCCCCATAACCCAGTATGCATAAATAGTCTATTACACAGCTGGGGCTGTCAATTTTTCATTTCCTACTGTCTAGACAGTCAGTCTAAACACGACTTTGAGTCCTCCATAGGGCATAATCCCCTCCCCTCCACTCCCCAAGACTTCTTAAAATCCCTGCTATCACTAAGCCATTACATTCTCAGTTTATTACCTTTCTATACCATAGTTTATGCCTAGAAAAACATAATGTAGGTTTTCTTGGGAAGGAAAAAATAAAAAGAAGGCACAATCATTCTTTAGCTTCTAAAATCAATGAGGTTTTAACGACCAATCACCTCCTCTCAGACAATCCTCTTGGTGGCTTTTAACTTATGCTCAGCAGTCAGGCTGAGCAGGGTATAGAAGGAAGTACTGTGTGTATTCACAAAATGTGCAGTAAAATGCTTCCTGAAAAGGAAATCCACAGCATTAGGAGGACTGCTCTTTGAAGACAATATTATGTTAAATTTATTGAAATGACTAAGCATGTGACTTTTTAATAAAAATTGAACAAAATAAACCTTGTGTTCAGTTTTCATATATAGGTAGCAGGGAATCTGAGTCGGTTTATGGTCAAAGCATTAGGCTTAGGTTAAAGAAATACATAAATCCCACAGGATGAATCAGCCAGATTCAAGTAGGGCTTCCAAGAGTTGCTTTAAATGAGAATATAACTTAGCAACCATGTATAGAAACTAACTTGAATCAAAAGTCAGAGGAAAACAATGGTTCAGGAAGAGCACAAATCGCAGGTAACGAGCACTGTCCAGAATCACTCAAGGTAGAGCTGGGGAAACATGAGATCAGGTAGGTTGACACCACAATGGCTTCCAATTATGCACTGAAGATGAAATACATTTTTGTTTTGTGCTCTCCATATGAAGCTATGAGTATTTTGTTTTTATGTTGTTTCTTTCATGGTACAGGCTGGCTTCAAGCCTCCTGTAGAGCCAAGGATGGCCTACAACTTGTAATCCTCCAGCCTCTCCCTCACAAATGCTTGGATTGCAGGCATGCAGTACCATGCTTGATTTATGAAATGCTGAGGATCCATTGAGTATCAAGCATACCAGGCAAGCACCTTACAAATGGAGCTACATCCTCAGGCTAAAAGCAATATGCTTGCACAGATTTTTCCCTTAAATTTTTATAAATTTCTTTGACATGTTCAGAAAATATTTGTTTTTTTTAAGTTGATAAAAGTGTGCAAGAATGGCATATATAAGTGCCAAAATTATTTTTGATTCATAAGTGATTCATCCTTCTTGTTAAAATTTAAAGCTTACAAATAAATCCTAATTATTTAAGGAGGATAATTAGGAATGTAGACAGATGAAGCAAAAGGGAAACTGTTGCTGGAGAATTTCTCTCCAGCTCCCAAGTCCCGCCAGCTCCCAAGTCCCACCAGTCCCAGAATCCACTTATAAAACAAACACACAGATGCTTACATTATTTAAACTGCTTGGCCATTAGCTCAGGCCTATCATTGTCTAGCTCTTACTCTTATATTCAGCCCATTTCTATTAATCTCTACTTTGCCACGTGGCTCGTGGCTGACCGGTACTTTGCATCTTCCTTCTCCTCACCGCTGCTCCAGATCGTCTCCTCTCCTTCCTCCTTCCTCAATTCTCCTCTCTGTTAGTCCTGCCTATACTTCCTGTCTGGCTACCGGCCAATCAGTGCTCTATTGATGCAGAGCGATATCCACAGCAGAAAACAGCACCATCAGTGAAGATGGTAAATACTGAAGTGTGTTCCTCCATGTGAAATCAGGACAAAGCATGTTTCTGACTTTAAATGTCTACAACATAGTGTCCCCTTTAAGCACTGCATAGATTTAAGTTTAATTCCCTACAGACTCCTTTTGTTGGAAGCTGTAGCATTCTGATAGTGCTTGTTTAACTTCATGTTGAATTCTCTTTTGCTCATTAAAATAGAAACACAACAGTCTATGTTTAAAAAAATATTGAACAAAGCTCAGCAATTAAGACAACTGGAGATTCTTCCAGAGGACTGAGTTTCAATTCCCAGCACTGATAAGGAACTTATAACTATTTGCAATTCCAGTCCTAGGTGATTTTCCCTCTGCTGGTCTCCATGGGCACCAGGCACACACATAGTATACATGCACGCATGCAGGAAAAACACTCAGTCACATAAAAAGTAAATATGAATAAATTGATATGAAATTAGATTAACCTGACTCAAAGATTATTTTTTCTTGGAAATATACTTACACTTGGCTTTGTATTCATTCCTACTTTGTTGACATTTAATTTGTTAATCTGCACAATTTATATTCATAATATATACTAATATAGCAGTTAAAAGCTACCATCTTACCATTAATTTTCTGTATTTTTGTTTGCCTTTTGCTCCATTTTGTTTTTGGATTATTTGCATTTCTACATTTTGGTTTTCAATTGTATGACATTTGACATTTCAGTTAATGTATGCTTTTGGTTTACAAGCTGTGCTTATGTTAAATTTGTGTTTGGAATACAGAACAGGAAATTTTTCATTTATCACGTTGAAAGTTTAACGTATGCTTATCAGTATGGCTGTTTATGATTTCATAATATACATATAGGTACCTAAAGTTATTAAACTATTTTAAAACATTTTTCAAAAATTCCTTTTTAAAAAGAACAGGATGGGTAGCATTTGGCAGCTAGTACCAGGCACATAAAGGTATAAGACCATTGTATGGGAGAAAACTGAGCCAAGACTGTATCATGTCCAGTACAACAGTGACCATATTATTTACCATGTAGTATTCTGGATCTATATATCTGTCTGGGAATTGAATAGTATCCTTGTTTTAAAATCCAAGCTAAATATTTGAGATGTCCTGAATCATTTTTTGAGGCATTAGTACCCTCGTCATATTAATCAAACATACTATTTAAAGTGAAATAAGTGACAAAAATTTCACATTTAAAAGGAATAAAGTAGAACAGGTAGTTACAGTGTACAGAGACATGGGAGGAGGGGACAGGACAGGGATGGGGGAGTTCAAATGGAATGGACAAAGATGAGAGATGCGGGGAGTGAAGAAGGGAAGATGGGGGCAGCTGAAACTAAGGAACATTTGAGGGGTCATCTGGAAACCTAATAAAGTAGAAGCTTCCTGAAATATATCCATATTTGAAGGAAACATAAATATAGTTGTCGAATAATGAAGGAGATGGAGGGAGGATAAAAAAACCAAAGCCATAACTTTGAGTATCCCAAGTGTGTCTTCTGATAACTCGAGAATTATCTGTTCTACTTTCCACTTAGCTTTTCTCCGTGGAGCCTTAGAATACAGGCTTCCAAACACTTTTCTATACAGAGCCAAAGAGCAAATATTTTAGCAATCAGATCACATATTTCTCCCTGTCCCTCCCTCTCCCCCTCCCTTCCTTCCATCCCTTCTCTTCTCCTGCCCCCCATGTGTGTGTGAAATAATGCAGACAAGGTTTCATTATATATGCCAATATACAACGTAAATTGTAAAATAGGCAAGACTGACCTCAAATGTGTCTTCCATCTCTGGCACAAATGTTGTGGTGGCAACCAACCACTTTGTAATTGGGTTTAAAGTCTGCCCTGCAAGACAGATCTCATGACTTGACTCATACCACTAACTGAACCAAAAACTGTGGTTGTCTAGACTATAGACCCTAGAGATATATCTAATGTTATTGTTCTATACATATAGTAATAAACTGTCTCCTAAGTTCTTATCATTATACACATAAAATAGTGAATAATAAGAAACTGCAGGGTGCTTATCCCTAAGTGGGACAACTATATTATAATCCCTCTTAATGCTCCAGAAACACCGTAGTAGTAGAGGAAGCAGAAAAAAAAAATAAAACTAAGATCCAGAACTAATTTATGTGTGGTATAAAACTGTATTTGTCCAACATGACAGAGCTGTCATACCCTGGAATGCTTGGTCACCAGCTTCTGAGAGTATTGTAGCGTGACATAGAAACTTGAGGATGTGGGAACTAGCTAAATAAAGTAGGTCACTGAGAGTTATCAGCAGCTGGAGAGTTTCTCTCCTGGAAGTACTACCCACTACAGTTATCCTTGGTCATGACCCTTTCTTTTCCATCCCTTTCTGTCAACCAGCGGGTGAGCAGCCTAGGTCATATGCTTCTATTGCCATGATGCTCTCTTTGTCCTGGGCCCACAATCAAGGGACTGAAGGATTAAAGATGGAATCCTGTAAAACATGAGTCCCAATAAACTTGTCTTCTCTTAGGTTTCTTTCATAAAGCCTTTGCCCTAGTGAAATGAAAGTCACTAATACATGTTACTTTTAGTAACAAATGAAAATTATTATCAACTAATAGATGTATAAATGAACATTGAATTGCAAATAATAAATCATCCATTTATATAGTGTCCTGGCCAAAGTTGCATAAACTATATTTAATAGTGAAGAAAACTCAGAGAAATTCAAGTTGAAAAACATTGTAGAAGAGAGGAAACACCAAATACATAGGAAACTGGCCTGTGATGTTTTAAGAAATAGGGAAGTAAAAAAAAATGCCTAAAAATGCTTCCAAACCAAAGATGACCAACAAAAAAATACAACTTTGTGCAATGCTTGAGTCTGATTTGGAACCTTCCTGCAGTAACTGGTTACCATAGAAACCATTGGTGGAACTTGAGTAGGATTTGAGGATTAAATATAGTAATGAATCAATATAAATTGTATTTATTTGAGTAGTTCTATTGTGGTTAAATGTATTATTCTAGGACACTTGGAACATCACCTCAGCAGTCACTTCCAAGAGATCCAGAAATCAAATATTCTTTTTCCTTTGTGCAGATATATGTGCACACATGTATGCTTGGTTTTATGTGTTAGGGTCACCTGTGTGTGCATATATTTAGTGGTCGAAGGTTGATGTCATGTGTTTTCCTCAATTGCTTCGCTACCTTTTTTATTTTTATTTTATTTTTTTGAGATAAGTTCTCTTATTGAACCCCAAGCTTATAAATTCAGCAAATCTGGATACCCAGCGTGTTCTACAGAGTCTGTCTTTGTCTACCTCATGCTAAAATTATAAGTGGGCCACCACACCCCCTTCCTTTTCATGGGTTCTGGGGACGCAAAGTCTGGTCTTCCCACTTGAATGACAAGAACTTTCCCTACTGGTCTTCAGTCCTCCCAAATCAATTTTTTTTTCAATCATACTCTTTTCTTGAACATGTTGGACTGATTCCAATTATAGAAATAAAGTGATGATTTGCTTTGGATACTAAGGGATGATGACCTTCAGCAAAGCATATGCACTACTTTTTATTTTAAAATTCCAAATAAAAATCCATTTTGATTTAATAATTGTCGCTTAGGTCACTCACTGAATTAGTTATTTTATTAATATACTCTTAACTCATGAAGCAATTTTAAAATCATGCAATGAGTAGTGTAAAATTTGGGACAATTTCTGTATTTTAGAGTTAATGATTATGACATCCTAGTGAAAAGTCATTCATATTTTATTCTAATTTGAACTTGGAAATAATGTTCAAAGAATAGTTAATTAAAGCCACATGCAGAGTAGGAGAGCCTGAGCTGAAGTCCAAATGTTATAGACTATACCCAGTAGATTACAATTGACCTAATGACAGATATGTACACTGGAACATTCATTCTTTCAATGAAGTACCCAATTTATTGATAATTGTGCTATTATAAAACAAATCTTGAAATTATAGCACTGTTATTCTTCTTTAACTAGAGATATTTGTTTCCTGATAACTTCTAACAAAAAAAGAGAAATAGCAGAGAAAAATGTGACTAGAATAAACATGATCAGAATTTAAACACATGTGGAAAGAAAGTGTTGGTGTGATAAACCCCCAGACTGTGTGAGTGAAATATGTGCCATTTCAGAGAAGGTGCAATTATTAAGGCAATTAAAGGGTTCATGGTTGAAGGAAGGCATGAAGAAGATATTTTCTAAGTGTAATAAAATTATTCTCTGTGATTCTGTGTTGGTGGCTGTGTGTTATAATATATTTGCGCAAACCCACAGGCTGTGTGATATAAGAATCATCTCTGATGCAAACTATAGACTCTATGTAGTAAGGTATTCATATAGATTCATTATCTGTAACACATGTGGCACTTTCCTGAAAGGTACAAATGTTGGGCAGGCTGTATACATAACCCTGTAACCCAGCAGGTGTCATGAAGCAGCTCTGCATTTTCTGTATAATCTCAAAACTTTTCAGTAAACAAAAAAAAAACCCTCCACTCGTGTGTGTGTGTGTGTGTGTGTGTGTGTGTGTGTGTGTGTTGGGGGTGTTGTTTAAAAATTTCCTCTGAGATTGAAACATTCTGTCCTATAGGGAAGCTCTTTAAACAGAAAGTCAAACAACTCAAATATCTTGAGGGAGTCTCTGAAAATAACTGGATTCACTTGGTCCTTCCCTGCCAGAGTGAGCAATAAAAAGAAAGAGTCACTCTTACATCAGCCAAGCTGCAAAGAAGACTCTGAGACCAGATCAGCTTCCCAAAAGAAGCAGAAACCAGCAGGGCTGCCTAAAACAACTTTATACCAAAGTCACTTGGAAAGGACATTGTCCAACTGTCTAATCTGAATTCAGACTGTGCAATTTGTGCCTGATTCCCAGCTTTTGTGAGCTTTTACTAGTACTAGGGTAGGCTTTGGTGATACGACTGTCTGTGAGTCATTTTTGCTCCTGTAAAAAACATTCACCCTTATTTCCATAAGTAACTCCAATAAGCCTCATTGGTTTAACAAATTGGACTTTGATGGTATTCATACTTTGGTCTGTCGTGAGCTCCCAATTTAAGATGAGAGGACATGTGCATAGCATCTCCCCAAGAAAATTTTTGTCATACACAACAATATGTGACAGGGAACCAACAACAAAGGTATTCCCAATTCACCCACCACTCAGACTCCTAAATTATGATACTTTGCCCAGTACCTGAAGTTACCTGTTAAGCTCTACATATGCTGAAAGCATTTCTAGACAACTAGAGGGATAAAACAATTCCCACACAACTTCCCACGGCAGTCAGTAACACACGCTCATACCATGAGTAAAAGAAGATACTATGGAGATAAACAAGTGGTCTTGTGCTATGTGTATGGCTCAATGGTAAAGCAGTCACCTAGCATTGTTGGGAACCTTTGTTTGATCCTAGCAATGCAGCAGTAAATAAATAAATAACCAAAACTAATTTTGCCTACTCTCTCAGAAGGAAATTATTGAGTGATGTCAACTATGTTTAGTTGTATCCATAGAAAGTATCTGTTGATTGATTATTATAAGAAAACATTAAGACTGGGGATGCTGGAGAGATGTCTCAGTGGTTAATAGCACTTGCTACTCTTAAAAAGCACCTGAGTTCAGTTCCCAACATCCACATCAGGCTGCTCACAACTATCTATAACTCCAACTTCGGAGATGTGAAAACCTCTGTTGGTTTCTGACAGCACCTACATAAACATGTACATACAGGCACACACATACACACACACACACACACACACATACACACACACACACAGAGCACACACACAATAATAATAATAACAATAATAATAATAAATAATAATAATATTTTAAATAAAAACAAAAATGGCTTGCTAAAGCTGTAAACCTGACTGTTCTTCTCAGGAAAACATGTAGTGAGAACTGAGTGAGCTAGAACTGTGCAGCTCTAAGAAAGAAGGGATTTATGTGAGCCCAGAGATCAGAGTGAGGTATGATGTGGGCTATTAAGAGCTCAGTTCATTGATCTTCACTAACCTTCAGGAAAATGATGACAAAAGTCAGAATATAGAGGTGTCATTGGAGTTCTCGCTGAAGCTGGCAAGACAGAGAGAATAATAATCTATCCTAGGGGCAACAGCTCTAGGAAAGTGTTAAGCCTGCACAATGCGGAAAGTTACAGTTGCAGGTTAAGGCTCCCTAAATTTCTAAAGTTCAGAAGATCCCTAAGATGCCTTTGGTTCTAACAAATCCATTCACAAACCCCACTATGTCATATTATCTCAGTACATTCTGTGTAAAGCAGGGGTAGGGAAGGAGTTTAGGGTAATGTTTGTCCATTTAAATTTTCCAAAATATGTTTGAAATTTTTCTGAGTTTTCTTTTTATCTCCCATCCAGTTTGTGTGATGAAGTTTAACTGAGCATAATTACATAATACCAATATAACTACATACATAATCTATACAAACTTATATGCCACCACAAATACATACTTGATCATTTGTTTTGCATGTAGACTTGAAGAGCAATCTAATAAGAGAGAAAAATAAAGTTTAATTTTTTAACAATTACACGCTTCAGTGCATTCCAAAGGCTTTAAAAAATACTTTACAAAATGACACATTTAAACTACATACCTACATAATTCATTGAACATGAGAAGTTGAGCTGATGCCTACCTAGAGCCTTCACCACTACTGACTAGTGTTCCTGGTTCTGGAAGGTACTCTGAATGCTAGCAGAGGAGAAAGGTAAACACCAGCCCAGATGCAAACCCTTCAGTTTACAATGGTGACCTGCTGGTGCAATAATCGCTGAAAGCTTGTGAAAATAACCAACCAATATCTCATTGGACTTAAGGTCCACTCTATGAGATGGAACCCAGACTCAACACTTTTTGGGTGACCAAAAATCTGGAATTAGATAGCTCAGGGACCTAGGGTAAAACCAAATAGTACTGTTCTGCTAGAGAGTTCAGCCATAACATGACTCCTCATGACATTCTGCTACATTCGATCACTGCCTTGCTCAGTCATAATCAGAGAAGCTTCTTCCTGTATTGGATGGGAATACAATTATACAGAGATGCACAGCTAGACTATGTGTAGAGAGTGAGCGACCTTGGAACACTCATTCCTAAATGGTATGTCTCCATCAGCTCATCCTTTTAGGCCACAGGAAACTCTGCAGAAGGGGGGGGCAAAGATTCTATGAGCAAGAGAAGATAGAGGACACCAAAACAAGGTCTTCCAGACACAGCGGAACCAAAGTACATATGACCTCACAGAGACCGTGACAGCAAGCACAGGGCACACACAGGTCTGGGCTAGGTAGAGTGCCAGCATCAAGAGAGGACATGAACACAAGTACATATCCCTGTCCCAGAAGCTGTCTCTAATTGATAACCACTCACAAATCAGAAATTAGTTCTTTCCGATGGAGTCTCACTGGAGATACAAGACACTCTTGAGGCCGGACTCTTTACCCAGCAGTAGATGGCCAACACAAAGATAACTCTGTGACATTTTTGGTGATTCTTTGTCTCATAATGCTTGTAGGAGATTTTTTTTTCTTATAGGTCTTTTGTGTATATATTATGGTCTCCAATTTTGAGTTTTAACTCGGTTTCTCTGTGTGTGTCTCTGCATCTATATATATGTTTCTTGGGCATTTTTGTCTCTTTTTCTTCTGTCCATTTGTTTTCATTGTGTCTCTATTAATTATTAGTATTAGTAGAAGTAGTATTTTAGATGCTTATTTGTATTCTAATGAAAGAGAGTGTGGATTAGGGTGGATGGAGAAGTAAGGGAGGGGTCAGGGGAACGAAAGCCATTATTAAAATATATTGTATGTTAAAAAACTATTTTTAGTGAAAATATACCTACCTACCTCTATTAATTAATTGACAATTCAGCTTTCCCCTATTGGACTAGCTCCTTATCTTTCTAATTGAGAAGCACATAAACCTGAGCAACATTTTAGTGTGCTTTACTAAGAAAATTATACATAGCATCCTGTGTTTTTGGAATCTTAGATGGTCTTTTAATAAAAAAAAAACAGAGTCAGATGTCAGGGTGAAAGCTGAAAGATCAGAGAAGCAGAGTAGCCAGCCACTAGTTCTTACTGCTATGAAATCCTCGGCTTAAAGAGAGAGGGGGCTCCTGTTTCCTCACGCCTTATATACCTTTCTCTGCCCTCCCATATTACTTCCTGGGATTTAAGGCAGGCGTGTGTGCTTTCCAAACAAAGACCTCAAGTGCTAGGATTAAACGTGTGTGCCACCACTGCCTGAATTCTGTGTCTAATCTAGTGGCTGGTCCTATCCTTTGATCCTCAGGCAAGTTTATTAGAGTATACAATATATCACCACACTGTAACATGAGGGGCTGCAAGGTGGATGTCTTTAATGCTGGCACCCATGCTAAAGAGGCACAGCCAGGCCTCCCCTATGAAGCCCTGGAGCTAGGAGATCCCAGAAAAAGAAGGGAGGGGTTTTTGGAAGCTGTGCTCCCCTGGGGCTGAACTCACAACCACTGCTGGGGGACACATTTCCTGTATGTCATTTTTACCCATTTAATTCCTAGGATGCGATTCTCTTGAGAGGGTGACTTCCACCCTCCTTGGCTCACTTCCTTCTGAAACACAGTCCTGAGTGTTAGAACTTCTCCCTAGCTCCCCTAGAACCCAACCAGTCCTTCCTTGAGCGGAAAGCGAGGCTCTTTCCAAAGCAGAGAGAGACAGAACTAGAGGGCTCTATCACTAGCTCCTGTGGGTCACCCAGCTGTCGAGGTGTGAAGTCAGAAAAAGATGAATCTTGAAGAAGGGGAAGGTGGGGGCGAGCCTCCAGAGGCTGCACCCTGTCAGCCTTTTCCTCCTCTTCTCCCCTTCTCAGGGCCTCTTTGGAGCTGTTCTTACCTGGCTTTCCAGGCCCATCTTTTGCATACTCCACTCCCAAGAGTGGGCTGCCACAGACCTTGTCTCTTTCTCTGGGTGCCTGGGGGCCCTCACAGTGGTGGCACACAGGTTAATCCCAGCACTTGAGATCTCATGCCTTTGCTTGGGAAGCATATATGCCTGCCTTTAATCCCAGGAAGTAATATGGCAGGGCAGAGAAAGGTATATAAGGCATGAGAAGACAGGAACTCACTCTCTTTAGGCTGAGGATTTCGTAGAGGTAAGGACTAGTGGCTGGCTGTTCTGCTTCTCTGATCTTTCAACTTTCACCCTGATATCTGGTCTGGGTTTTTTATTAAAAGACCATGTAAGATTTAAACAACAATCCTGAGTTTACACTGAGCAACGTTGCTCAGATATTGTCACCTAACAATGTTGTGAGAGCTTGCGCTCTCCAGTTCCCAGGCCACATCCTAGAGGAACTAGGAAGGAAAAAAGGTGCACTATTTAAATTACAATAGTTTTTCTTGTTGTGGGAACTGTTTAAATATATATTAGTATAAGTTTAATATATGTAACAAGTTTATACATCTCCACAGCTGTGTGTTTGTATCTGTGGCTTCTAACACAACTCAGAGAAAAGGCTATGGAAATTAATAATAAAGAAAAATCCAATGGGTAGAAAATTGGCAACACAAATATTTTCACCAAGCCTTCCACTTCAGCAAAGAATCATCTCATGCCAACTCAACACTGTGTGCCAAGTGGTATGAGACATCACTGTCTTGAGGGACTTAAGTTTGAGAACTGTATGCAAGTAAGAGAATCAGTAGTAAGGAAAGAAAATTAACCAAATGAAGAAAGCTCTGGTATTATAAATGATCAAATATACCTTAATTTTGCTTTATAAGAATAACAAAGTATAGTATTTTTTTAAATCACAGAATATTTATTAATTAAATATACTAGGAATGCTGTAAACTTATTAAGAATCGACAGGAATTAAAAATCTGGAAAACAAACCACACTAGGAAATCCAAAGTACAGACAATGGGTTAAATAGCATTGGCTTTAGCATACCTGAGCTCAGAGTTGAAAAGCAATAGAGATTCATTATGAATAGGTTGTGTGTGTGTGTGTGTGTGTGTGTGTGTGTGTGTGTGTGTGTGTTATGAATGTGACTACCACACTATACAGTCTTGGTTATTGGAGAAATATGTGGTTGAACTCACACTGTAGAAACAAAAGCTTTCGGCTCTATCAGAAAGTAGTCAAAAAATTGCAATTCTTCCTGAAATCCAATCTATTTCACTTTCCTTCTCTTTCAGACACACGAAGTAATTCCCCTGTGAATCAGCTCCATTGCTGATGTCTGCAGCCGCAGGTAACATTGGAGGACCACATAAATTCTCCTGGGGGCAGATAGATGGCCATTAAATCACTGCTGAGTCACATCTATGTTCATCTTATAGAGATGCAGAGACAAGTGTTATAGCCAGTAACTGTGTGTGCTGCTGCTCTGGTTCAGTAATTCTCAGAAGTCAAGCCTACCCATTCCTTGCACAGACTATTCCAAGAGCAAGTTCCTCTGCAGTGGCTATGCATGCTCATGTGTCCACTAAAGTTAGCTGGAGCCCCTCCTGCTCTCCAGAGCAAAAAAAGATTGGCGTGCAGAAAAACATAAGCCTCACTAATTTCTGCTAAGCCATGAGAATTTCTTCCTATATCTAGTTTTATGGTTTTACATGTTTTGCTCTTTTATATTATGTTCTTTTTTATTCATTCAAATATCAGTGTTCATGAAACTCTCACAAAACATATTCTGAGTTTTAGTAAATTTTTCTGGAAATGGAGAAAAAGAGAGATCATGGGCTTATATCTATTTGCCCTCTAAATTGCCTACATTCCACTTTCATATCTTTATTCTTATCCTCTCTTATCCTCAGTATTCAAAATAAACTTTCCATTACGTAGAGAGATTGATTTCCTGTTTCCATGGTGAGTGGAACTATTTAACACAGGTTTGCAATGAGTCAATCTTATCTCTTTATGAAACTGTCAAGAGCTTAGTCCCAGCAAGGAGGTGTTGACACATCCTTTAATCCCAGTACTTGGGAGGCAGAGGCAGGTGGATTTCTGTGAGTTCAAGACCAGCCTGGTCTACAAAGTGAGTTCCAGGACACCCACAGCTGTTATACAGAGAAACCCTGTCTCAACAACAAACAAACAAATAAATAAGTAAATAGAACGTAGTCTCAAACAATATGGTCAGTATAATAGGAGGACTTGTGGTAAACAGAGCTTTCTCAGACTTATCACTTGTACATAAAGACATAAAACCCAGAAGAACTTAGCTTATCCATGAAAAGATTGTGTGAGTTTCAACTACAAGCATTTCCTGCACACAGATTGATCTCTCAAGGAAATGAAGGAAGTTAAAGAAGTATATCTAGGACTTGGGATGCAGCTGAGTATATTTTCCTGCCAGGAGGGAAACTGAGATAATTCCACATAAGGATAAAAGATATAACTCAGTTTCTGTTCCTAAAGAATTTACTGATATGTTGGTGACAGATCCAGCACATTTGGCTCTCAACTTTTCTCAATAGTATAAACACACACACACACACACACACACACACACACACACGATATATGAATGGATTGATTGATATATGATAGATAAGTAGATGATAGATACATGAATACAGTTATAGATATTTATATTTAGACTTTCTTTCCTGATTTATCACATAATATCACACATGAAGTAAGCTTATGGATTTCTTTCTGACCAACACAACTACTTGTAAATATTGTTCAAGAAAATAAAGTTATCTGCTGGGCAGTGGTGGCACATGCCTTTAATCCCAGCACTCAGGAGGCAGAGGCAGGCAGAGCTCTGTGAGTTCTAGGTCAGCCTCATCTACAGAGTGAGCTCCAGGACAGTCAAGGCTACACAGAAAAGCCCATCTGGAAACAGCAAAGAAGAAAGAAAACAATGTTATCCATTTTATACATACAAGGCTAAATGTATAAGTTTCTGCCTTATTTATTGTACATCCTAAACTCTCAGTACAAAAGTAGAATATGTGACAAGAATTGGTTATTGCTTTCTCTAAAATGGCAATGTGATACAAGAAAAGATGTCTGCTTTACTGTGGCAATGAACTTATAGTTAAGATGGTGACTGATCTGAAGCATCCCAGAAAAAATCCCTGAGACCACAGACGTGTAAACTATCCTTTATTCACCCACCAATTCTGCCATCACATGACCTCCCATTGGAAACTGGAAGCTGACATCTCTTTCACTATTATAGAATTTGTAAGATCCCTTTTATGCTTGGAGGAGTCCTGAATTTCTGAGGCGTGATTTTGACAAGTGCTTCATAGTGAAACAACACTATCAACATGTAAGCCTGACTCCTCAATCTTCCTCAAATACTATTCTTTTTTTTTCTAGCACCCTGCAAGTGAATCTTGATGGTTTAAAGCCATTGGATCCCATTAAACACAGGCAAGAACCTGTACAAGTCCTGTGAACATCTTCCAGATAAATGTATCCAGAACCACTATGTCCATCATTTATTATTTCCATTAAAATGGTCTTTCCTAACCTGTGGCTTTGATCCATATACTACCATTCAATTCAACAGATGGGGCTTTAACAAGATTTATTATACATGGAATATAATTTTTATATTTAAAGTCTTTGGAAGTCCTGGCACATTTGAAATATTTCTTTCATTATACAAACTTGTCAGCTTTGTGTGTTCTTTGAAATCTGAAAACACTAGCTGCCTGGACCATGCTGCTTCATTCTGACACTGAACTGCTTTCTCAGTGGGGCAGAGCGACCTAACTTACTGGCTGATGTAGTGATAGATGCTTTATGTCAGTATATCACGACTCTTCCTTTTAAGCAGAGGAACAATGTGAGTTTTCTATTTTATATTACAGAAGAAGACAGCAAAGCTCACGGAACTTACATGATTTCCAGTCACCTGTTCAGGACTCGCACACATTTATCCAACTCTAGCTATTCTCTTTCATGGCTGTGTAATGGAGATTTCATTTTTAGATCTAACTTATAAAATATTGAGTACCATGTCAGGTGGAATATGTTATGTTTCAGGAAAGTGCCTCAGGACCTGATTGCTCCCATGGAAACATGAACCAGCAAAGAGCAAAGATTAAAGCTAGCATGGGCATGTGGGGGGGGGTTGGGGGGTACTTAGTATCTGGCCCTTAAGTGAACATTCCAATACATCATGGCCTCATTACCAGGCAGGAATGGTTTATAGTAGTTTAGTTATGGCTAATAGAGCACGTTCTACACTGGAAGGAATCAAGAACCAATTGATTGTTGCTTATGACTCAACTACTGTTGTTAAAATATTAAGCAATTTTTGGGTGACTTTTGCCAGTATCGATCATTACCAAAGACTGAGGACCCATACACTAATTTGAGGCTCTAGTAACAAGGTTCAGTCAGTCATTCTTGTCATCGTGAAAAGTGGAGAAAACTGAAAAAGGGGAGTGAAAACAAATTGCAAACGAGGCCCTCTAACCACAGCAGGAAGACATACACATATGAACTCACAGAGACTATGGCAACATTCACGGGGTCTGTATGTGTCTGTGCCAGAGGGGGTCCCTGTAGCTAGAGTTTTCCTGCCTTGTCCACAGTCAGGACAAATCTTTGTCACCTGCCAGTATCACAGCCGCTCAGACCCAACCAAGTAAACACAGAGACTTATATTGCTTACAAACTCTATGGCCGTGGCAGGCTTCTTGCTAACTGTCCTTATATCTTAAATTAATCCATTTCTATAAATCTATACCTTGCCATGTGGCTCATGGCTTACCGGCATCTTTACATGCTGCTTGTCCTGGTGGTGGCTGGCAGTGTCTCCTTCTGCCTTCCTGTTCTTTCTTTTCTCCTCTCTGTTAGTCCCGCCTATACTTCCTGTCTAGGCACTGGCCAATCAGTGTTTTATTTATTGATCAATCAGAGCAACACATTTGCCATACAGAACATCCCACAGCAGGTCCCAGCACTGAAAGGAGAAGCAAACACAAACCACATGTCTAATCCAAAAGCTCTCTCTAATTGATAACCACTCACATAAGAAAAAGCAGTTTTTTTCTAATGGAGTCTCTTGGGACACAAACCTCTCTTAATGCTAGCTCCAATTCCCAGCATAGATGACTAACAGAAAACTAACACAATGGTGTCTTTTGAGAAGATTTGTCTCATAATGTTTTGCCAGGTATTTTGTTTGTTGGTTTGTTTTCTGGGGCTTTTGGGGTTTTGGGGGTGCTTTTTGTTGTTTGTTTTTATTCTTACAGGTGTTTTGTGTACATGCTATGGGTTCCGGTTTCGTGTTTTTATGGGATTCCTGTGTGGATAAACCTGTGTCGCTACATCTATTTGTGTTTCTTATGTTTTTTCTTTTGCTCCATTTCTTCTTAGTTTGTGTGTTTGTTTTGTTCTTTTCTGGTGTGTTTGTTTTTGTTTCATTTAGATATCTGCTTTGTTTTTATTCTCCTATGGGTAAACTGTAAGGCTGTAGATGGTGTGGATTGTGATGGGAGGGGAGGTGGGAGGATCTTGAAGGAGGTGGGGGAGGGGAAACCACAATCAGAGTATATTTTCTGAAAAAATACATTTTAAATAAAAGAAAGTAGAGGGGTAAAGGTAACTTTTATTCAATCTAATTGAACCCTAAATTATAGAGAATGAGACATCTGATGTGTTTTGTTTCTCACTTTTAAAGTGGCAATCATAAAGCAAATACAAAAGGTTAACAACCCTAAATATAATAAAAATGTCTTTGAAATCAAAGTGACAAAGTTTGACTTGATAGGGGGAAAAATGTATCTGCCCCTAGGATCTTCTTATTTAGTAAGCTGATATGCTTTATCCAACATTGAACAATATTGTATAAAATATATAATTTATTAATAAAAGGTATAGGAGCTAGGATGGCCCTGTAGTCAAGAACATGTACTTCTCTTGAAAAGAACAAAAGTGTGGTTCTCAGCATCTACTACAGATGGCATACAACTCTCTGTGTCTATCTCCAGGGTATGTGATGCCCTCTTCTGGCCTCTGAAGATACTTGCACTCACATGCACATATTCATAAAGAGAAACACATACACGTAATTCAGCAAAATGTTCTAAACTGCTTAAAAATAGAAATACATGCCATAAACAAGAAATACTAAGGAAAAATCTTGAACATACAGTCACATGACAATGAATTCTAACGGTATGGTCTACAAACTGTACCCTAAGTCTCTAGGAATTCAAAATGCAGGATTCTAAATTTTTTCATATAGGAAGTATGGTATAAAATATATGAGTTATATAAGGTTTCTAATGAAGTTTAGGCAGCACCATTTAATGTAATTTATTCATGCTTCTCATATGGAACACAGAATGTTTGCAGTTCAAAGCCTACAAAAAAATTCCAGATATTATCCTTAATGTTATACAACTTAGGTGAGAATTTACTGCCATGTTAGTTTGTTTTTAAAATTGATCTTTCAAAATTTTTGAAAGTTTAAAATGTAATATTTTTAGCCTATGTGTTTTTAAAGTCATCTATACATCATTCTTGGTAAAACACAAATCTGTTTTTTAAAACACAAATAGATAAAGAGTAAAACCATGGTACAATTGACAAAAGTGAAAATGGCTTACCTAGTCATTTTCAGACAAGCCTCTATGGTTATAAATATCACCGGAGAAGAAATGTAAAATAAAGTGAAAGATGCCCTAGGTTTTACAACCTTCATGCTAAAGCAACCCAAGAGTAAATAAGCTGAGCAGCTAGCATGCAAATGAATAAATATGCAAATCTGAATGTGTGAAAGCACATTTTTACAATGTTTTATTAATAAATCAGTTTATAATCTAAGCAAGTGTTTAATAAATTACACGTTAATATAATAGTCTTATAATAAGAGTCACCATGATGAAAATGTAGAGAATTTTTTGTTAATTGACGAAGGTCTCAAAGCATTTTTCTCCAATTAATGACTTTGGAGATCACATACTATGGCTAATGGGATAACTTTGCAGTACCAAATGGCCCAAAATCTGAGCATTTCAAAGGAAGTTTATTTTTCAAGATGTACCCATGTCTACCGTCTAGAAATTGAGTCCTGAACTTTCTGAAAGGTTTTATGTAATAATGCTTTTCTATATCTACAGGCTTGAACCATTGCCTAATACTGCCATAATTAATATTGGTTATCAACTTGAAAAAAAATCTAGAATTACCTAGAAGACAAGTCTCTGGGCATACCTGTGAAAGGTTATTTTGATTAGGTTAATAGAGGTGGGATGTTCTACCATAAGTGGGCAGCTCCATTCCCTCGACTTGCGTCCTAGAGAACACAGAAAGGACAAAGCTGGTTGAGCATGCACATTCATCTCTTTAGGCTTCCTGACTGTGGATGTAATGTGAGCAGCCCCCTCAATTTCCTGCCTCTGTGACTTCCATGCCACAATGGACAATATCTTCGTACTGTGAGATAAAAAGAAACCCCTCATTTCCTAACTTGGATTAGTCAGGATATTTTAACCTAGCAATAGGAAAAGTTACTAAGACATAAAATTGGTCTGAAGATTGGGGTCACTGTTGCAATAAATACGACCATCTACTTTTTAGGCCTTTGGGATCCCTTTGTGAGAGAAAGGTAGAAAGATTTGGAACTTTGAACTAGAAATGTCCTTGAACGTTTCAGGCAGGGCTTAGTGCACTGTTCTCCTCAGACCTTGGAAGACAAGAAAGCCTGGAGAAATGCAGTGAGTGGAAGTCCAGGTCAGACAGTGTCAGTGGGGAATAAACCTCTTTCAGGAGCTGGGTTAGAGACAATCCATGTTATATTCTGGTTTCATTCTGTTCATATCCTGAAAACTTCACCAAGAGCAAACTTAAAACCAGTGAACTAACACGTTTGACAGGAAATTCAAAGCAGGATGGCAATCAAGCTTTGGCGTTGGCTACTTCCTAGTGCTCTAATTTAGAATGACCAAAAGGTAAGGGAAGTGGGGGTCTCATCAAAGAAATCTGTGTGAAGAAGTTCAACATTGCATGTAAGGAAAGTGATGAGGGCAAAGCTTCTGTACTTATTAAAAAAGAAACCTCATGCTCATCATTGATGGAATAAGAAAACTGCCTGAAAAAAAAGAAAAGACTACACCCATCAAAAGCTCCAACTCATAGAAATAACTACTTGAAATAACAGCCCAGAAAACTGATGTTGCAGATTCAGGAACCAAAGTGTACAGATGTCTTTGTAACAGTAGTTTAATGGGACCAGGCTCCATACCAAGAAGTAGAATGTGATAGCATCATACACATGACACTGATTTGTAGATATTAAAGACATAAGAATGATCAAATCACAGAGTCTTGTTCCATGGTTTCAGAGAGCTATTGGAATCAGGCAATGTGTGGCAGCATCAGAGTAGCTGTAAGGAGGCCTTAAGAGGCCATTGAGTGAAACTATGAGGGTAATGGAATAGACAACCCTCTATTTTGGAAATGCCAGTACTGTGGGATATCCACTAATGAGAGTTAACAGGCCCAGAGTGGAGCTTGCCAAAGACGTAGGCTATATATGCTTATGATACAGGCAGCAGAGATGAAGAAGTGACTATCCTAGCCATGTAGTCCAGGTGATAGTATTGTGAGCCCTAGATATCAAAATGGAGCAAGAAAATTGGGTCTTTGCCATACTGTGTTTTCCTCTTGAATTGGTCAGACCATTCCTTGCTATATCTGAATCTTGCCTTTCAAAAAGGGGGCATTTATTCCTTGCCTTCATATATTGGAAATGCATAACATTCTGATGTTATAGAGGTTAATAGCTAAGAGATTACTTGAGTCAGAAGGGACATTGAACTTTTAAACAGTTTTGGGATAGTTACAGATTATGGGGACTTGTAAAGTTGAACTAAATGCATTACAGATATATATGAGCTTATGGAGACATGGGTTGGGAGGTAATGGCTTAAATGTAATATTTGGATGTCAGTTCTACAAGGTGTAAAGTCATGATGGTTAATACTAAGTATCAAATAGGTATAATTTAGAGTCACCGACAAGGTAAGTCCCTGGGCATGCCTGTGAAGGACTCTGAAGGACATGATTTGGCCATGTCCATAAGGGATTATCATGACAAGGTTGAGGTAGAAAGAAAAAAGTTAGCTGAGCACAAAGAGTAATTCTTTCTTTTCTCTGGCTGTGGCTGTCCTGTGAGCAGTCTCCTCAATCTCCCACCACAGTGATTTCTCTGCCATGATGGACTATAGCTTTAACTGTGACCTGAACTAAACCTTTCATCCTTGAAGTTGCTTTTGTTAGGGCATTTTACCACAGCAAAAGGAGAAGTGATGAAGCCAATCATTTTAAGTAAGAGTTTATAGCAATAGTAGGATATGTGTTGGAAAGTTTCCACCCCCAATCTCTATCACAGATGTCTGTACTCTGTATAGCAGAGTGGACAGCTATCTGACACATTTAACAGTGAACTGTCTAACTGCCAATACAACCACAGGTGTCATGTTCTGCTGAGCATTCCTGGTTGGCCACACATCTCACATGTTATTTCTGAAAGACTAAGTTCCTCCTCTGAGACACCACTGGGAGCGGCACCATGACTTTGTCTATGTAAATTTTCAGATTGCTGTAGGTATCCATTGACCATCATACACTGTCACCCAGAGTATAAGAACTCATGAATCTTATGTGCCCTGGGGTAATTGTATATGAGGAATATGGTCTTGGCACCCTGTTATAGCATTACTTAAGTGTGCATGTGTTTCTGCTACTAGGAAATTAAATTACTAACATTTCTTTTTCTTTGTCTTGTTAAGATATTTTAACTCATGTTTAATATACTTTCTTTAACTTTAACATATATACTGTGTATAAAATATTCATTTACTATTTGTCTACTTGAAGATCAAAGCTCAGTCATGGTAGGAGCAATCGCTGACATCTGCCTGCAGGTTTGAAGCTCTCTACACAGATGCGTTGCTTCATAAATCTTTGAGGTAGAATTTAATTCCGACTTTGCTGTGAGGCCCAATGAGTGTGTATCATGCAGGAAAAGCTATTAAGCTTCTCAGCTGATTCCAAATGGCTAAACTAGCAGAATCTCATTATTCGATAAGTGATGGAAATTTGATGGCAGCTAGTACCAAAGATAAATGCATACCGTGTGCATCTAATTCATAGTCCCTTACAGAGAGAAGACCAGCAGAAATAAGGTACCCAAGAAAGGCTTTTAAAGTTCGATAATGATGCTGGTTACTGCCATTTTGATACATTTGTAGATTTAAACACTTACCAACTTGCTCAATTTGTTGCTTTCACTGTAGGCTGCCTTCTGTTCAACTCCACAGGAAGGAGGGATCTGCTGAGCTGGTTCATGTCTGGAACTATCAGTGAGGAGAGAGGGGATTTTCAAAGTTACATCCTGCTTAAAGAAGTAACAGTGAGACTTCCTGCAAGTTGGTTTCTGTAAATCCCTCTTGAGTTGTATGTCACCCAATAAAAGGGATAGACCGCATTCCAAGGGAGCTGCTAATTTGAAGCATAATTAGAGCAGATCCTTTCTGACTAATGAGCCTATGTTTTCAAGGTTGAGCTAAAAGTGAGAAGACTGAATTCTTTGTGTGTAAACAAAGCTGAGTATTCTGCAGTCAAAAATGGAGCCCCCTTTCGAAAGCATGATCTTTTTGCTGTTGTTGCTGTTGTTCTTTTTCTTTTCCTTTTGTTCAGTGTCATGCTGTAACATCTGTCAAGCACGACCTGCCTCCTGCTGTGCTGTCTGGTCTTTCTCCCTCTAGTTATGGCATCAAAACTCAAACATGCCCTGAGAGCAGTTTCTTTGAAAATGTATGACACAGAAGTGCACCCAAGGATTCCTGTAGCCATTGGATAAGAACACCCAGAACACATGTTCTCCCTAAGTGAGTCTTACTTTCCTATTGTAAAGGAAATGAAATGTTGCAATTTGGAAAAGAAAGAGTCTGTATCTCCTCCAAAGCTCCTACACCTTGACTTTATTTTTCCATGTCCAGATAAGGAAGTCTCCCTAAAGAAGGGAATCTGGACCCAGGTCTCCCAGCAGGGAGGCTGACATCATCCTTGTAAAGACAGCTTGGAAAGTGCTAACATAACTGAGAACATGGAAAGCGGGAGAGCTTGACCTTCCTCCTCTTTCTCTCCTATTTTCTACTCCACTTTTCTCGTCTGTTTTTTTTAACCATCATGATTTCATTTAAAAAATAACAGTATGCTTGTGAAGAAATGAAGAGTGTGATCAGTGCAAACTCAATGACTAAATATTATGGTAGCCATCAAAGACAATCCTATCCAAATAAAGAGAAGAGTAAAAGGGATGAAATGAACACAGGTGTTTTCAATAGGTTCATACAAAAGTAAAAGGGCCAGTGTTAAAAAGAAAACTGTCACTAATTTTATTTTATTATGTTAATATCTATAGTAGTAATAGGAACTTATTTTGCTTCCTAAATAAATTACTGTCTTTTATTTTACATCGTATTGATACCTTCAACCACAACTATCAGATTCACTATGAAGGAGACACTCTTAGCAAAAGTGATTAAAATCCCTTTCATGATTAGACTGTGTTCTATTTGGCAATACGGTTGGTAAATGAATGCATTGGACACTTTTCTGGGAAGTATTGAGTGCCTAGGAAGAAAGGAAAGAGGGTTGGTGGCTGGACAAAAAAAGTAACAAGGTACAGGGTGCAAGACACAGTGGGAGTGGGCTCACCATGGGCCAATAGGGTGTCATGCTGATGCTTTTTGTCTAAATGAATTGGGAAATATTGGGTTGTTTACAAGGTGAGTTACAGTGACTTAGTTAAGCATTACTAAGCAATTACTGTGGCACGAAATCATAGAATGAAAGAAAATCACTTGCAACCTCCATTTTTTTTCTTCTATTTAACAAACAGCCTAGGGGAATTACATTGTTTATGTTCTTAAGTGGAAAATTATGGAATAGGTTAGCAGGCTAAATTTGCAGTCCTCAGGAGCAAAGAATAAGTTCAAATATGAAAACATTTGGTGAGTATATCAGTTAGAAAACACGTTACAGAGATATCAAGAAATTGTGTGAGGAGGGGGAACTTGTGTGGAGCGAGGCCACTTTGCCTATGTCTGCTAAAGGGCCCTTCTCTGTTGTTAACTCTCAGCCTCACCTCCCTTGTCACCCTGTAGGCTGCTGTTAACCGAAGCATGAACCCATCAGGATTCAGAAACATTCTGTGAACAGGCCACTTCATAAACATGTCATGCCCTGCCCCACAACTCAGTCCAACCTACCCCATTTACTGCGGTTCTCTTTGCTGTGAAGTTTCTAAACTGCTCTTTCAAAGGCTTTGCTCTCATTACCAAAAGTACTCTGGAGTATGTACTGTTTCTAACATCATCACAGATATCTTCAAAAAGCTGAAGAGTTCTGATGTGGCTGGTGAGGAGAAAGTGGATAGGTGGGTGTCTGCTAGCCAAGAGGAGAGGCCTCCAACCTGCTGGCCCCTTGATTTAAGACTGACATATCTGAAAGAGTGAAAAATGAAATTTCTTCTGTTCTGTCCCAGAAACACTAGTGTGCAGTATTTTATTACAGCAACTGAAGCTGACTAATACAGAAAGATTGAATATAGCAGTCATGCCAGTCAGTACAAAGAGATCACAGGGTGGGCAAAGGGTTGTAAAAAGGGCGTTGGCTGATCCTCACTGCAGAAAGATTGGTAGTTGTTACATTAGGAGAGAGTCTGCAAGCTTAAGCTGAAGGACTTGAAGAACTTGAATGGGTTTAGGAGCATGGCCAATAACTTGCCACTTATGAACAGCAAGTTTAGGTGCCTTAAATGTCTACCCCAGTCCTCCAGGCCTGCCTGCTCTGCAGTGGGATGAGACTGGATGGTGCAGGAATTTAGAAGGTAATTCAGATTAATGAGAACATAAGGAGGGAGCCTCCATGTAGGATTCTTCCCTTCTCACACACACACACACACACACACACACACACACACACACACAAAACATTTAGAACTTGTGTGTGACCCAGGAATGATAAGGATAAAAAGAAGGATGCCCACAGGACAGTGTGAGTCCTCACCAGCTATCAGATGGGCCAGGCCTGATCTTAGACTTTGCCTTTCCACAGCTATGTTGTCTAAGCTGCCCAGTGCATGATTTTTCTGTCACAGCAGCCTGAGCTAAGACAAACTATTTCTGGAAATGCTGTAAAAAGTACGCTTATTTTAGATAACACATTTGTGCATGAATTGTGTCCCAGTGTAGAGGACAATAAATTCTGTGAAATTTTAACCCAAGTGAGAAGCTTAGACTCTCGTTGAGTTATGAAGTAAGAGTAATCTCTTTGAATTTTAATTCCTCATCTACTCTGAATCTAATTCTAGTCACATTTTAATCATTGTTATTATTTCCATGGCAACTAGGTAAAGGAATGTATCTAGCATATAATAAATAGTTAGTAGTTGATGGAGGTTGAAAATAGATACGGATATAAAGAACATTCAGGCAAGAGAAGAATAAGAGGATCATTCAGTCTGTCTCTCTTGTTTTTACAGAAATAGAAGAAGGGTCAATTAAGACAAAGGGTAAAGTGGCATGAAAGGGTTAGAGCAGGACAGTGTGCAGAACTCAGGGCTGACCTCTCAGCATCGGGGTCAGACGAATCTGCAACTAGCATTTCGTTTTAGACCTTGACTTTCAGGAACTGATCATTTTGGTTGTCTTTATTTTACAGATGAAGGAATTGACCCAGATATTAATGAGCTAAGCATCACAGATCACCCTCCAGTATATGTCGATACCTATATAGAACATTTGGTTATATGTATGTAGAGGGGGGCACTATCACTGAAGGTGATTGATTCATTGTTAGCAAACACACTGCCTTGAGCCCCAACCAATGTCATACTGTGGGTACGATTGTCTGAGATGGGCAGGGAAAGAAGACTACACTAATAACAGAGACTCCCAATCCAGTCTGTTTTGAAATATCTCAGTGACCAGCACTTGTAAGTTCAGTAACAACCTACCTCTAACTAAAAACGAAACACTACCTGTACATAGTAGCCTTTCCTAGTTTCTGTGAGAAATTATCTGACAAAAGGGGCTTATGAGAAGAAAGCTTCATGAGGACCCATCATTTGAGGATACTGTCTTCGTAGGCCTATGAGGTACAGTGCACCTTAGACAGGAAGCAGAAAGTGAGCTGCATGTTGATTCCAACTTACTCTTTTGTTTTTATTTTTATTTTTATTCTGTCTGAGACCTCATTCCATAGGACATGGCTACCAAACCTAAGGTGGGTCTTCCCACCTCAGTTCACCCTATCTGGACACATGTTCACGAGCACACATACACATGTGTCTCCTGGGTGGTCCTAAAGCTCATCAAGTTAATAATGACAGTTGCCCATCATCCTATATGCTAAACAGTTAGTAATGGAACTATTCTATTTTAATAACATCTATTCTTTACATTAGCATATATTTTGTGTGTGTGTTGCTGGGGGGTGGAACTCAGGGTCTTGCATATGCTAAGTAAGCACTCTGCCACTAAGCTGCATCCTGGTTCTGAAATTACTATATTTTATTTATCCTTTAATCTGCTTCATACTCCACATGCCGCTCAGTTTGGACAATTCTTAGTTATACAGTACTAAAATAAATATAGGATATACTTGGACTTATTTTATACAACAGAAAAAAATTTACACTGTGTTCAGCTATTAGTAAAAGAGCATTTGTTTGACCACTCCTTATAAGGAGAACTTAAGTAAATTCAACACAGTTTTCAAATTGCCTTAACTGTATGACAGTTCATACTGGGGAAGGCAAATTTAGCAATCCTTTTAGAATATGTTTTGAAGGATAAAATTTGTATTGTATAATATTTGAAAGCTTAATGAACTCCATTAGAAACAAGTTTTCTATTTTCTGCATGTACCCCATAGAAACTTAATACAAAAATTAAGATGGATTTTTTAAGTTGAGCATGCAAGTTTTCTTCTTTCTTCTATTCCCCATGTTCACTCATAAAACAGCCTGAAATAATTCCCATAAATACACACACACACACACATACACACACACACAAACACACACACACACACACACAAAACACACACACATACACACTCAGAGAAGCCAATGTTTCATTACATGGAGAAATAGGTATATCTACTTTAGTATGAATAGCATAATTATTCAGAAATAGTTGTTTTAACCACCTTACTTATTTAAAAATTGCCACAATTTTGAATCTTGGTTTTCAAATTATTCTAGAAGCCTTGTGCTTATAAAATCACTTCAATTCTTTTAAATATATGTATGATGGAAACCAAATTGTATTCACAGTGAATCACATAGATGAACCTTATATTTCTTAACTTGAACCCTGAAGCTCACGTAGACCTCCCATGGTGGGTATGTGTCTCATACATAGGGTATATCAATTTATACATATGGAATGTTCATGAGACAAAATCCTCAGCTTTTACTGGGTTTCCATGGAGACTAGTGGTCCACATGCGTTGAGAATCCAGTGCCTCAGAAGTTTCATTAATGCTGGATCTGAGTAAAGAAAGTTGGATTTATTAAATCTAGGTGATAGATGAATTGCTCTCTGTATGTTTAATAAAGTGGCCCATAGCCAGGTGCAATATATTATGTAACAGAAATATATTAAAAGCAAAATAAATACAATTTTCTTTGAGTCAAAACATTCTGTCAATGCTTCCGGGTTAGGAGGTATTAATACTTTGAGATAATTAGCCAGATAGACATAAGTGCAGAAGTGTGTTCTAAAATAATGCAGACTTAGATCAAACGTCTCCCAGGATACTGCAGAGAATTGGAGAAAGAACTATATTTGTCATGCAAGAGCTGTCACTAACCTCCTGGGACATTGACTGAGACCAGAAGCATTTCTGTATGTTTGTCCTCCTACAGGATAAAGCAATTGTTCCAGAGGGCATGCCGACTGAGTCCCAGTACCCTCGGTAATATGAGCCTAGAATGCTGGGTCTTTACTCTTGAACTACCCTCCCTTTTTCTGCTAAGTTGACTGTTACATAGATCCTTCAAAGCTGCTTTGGTTAGAGGGTACTGAGTGCTTACTTGGACACAGATTAATCTGAAACAGGAAGGCACCCCGTGCCTCTGACTTCAGTTCTGTCTTTCTTCTTTGCTTTGTCTCACACTGCAGCTTGAGTGCCTACTAACCTGCCTCATCCCTTTGCAAGGCTGAATGCACAGGTAAGTCACTGTCCTAAACCTGAAGTCACCTGGGATCACAGGAACAGCAAAACCTCACAGAGAGACCATTGTGTATGAGTGCGTTATCTAGGAGGGCTATGCTGATCCCCAGAGCACAATGATCTCCCGAAAAATCAGCTCAAGAGATCAGATATCTTCAGACCACCCTGCAAGATCAAAGCTGAACCAGCGATAAATGCACCACACCCTGACCAGAGTTGCTTACTTATGAAGCCTCTTGCCCCAACTCTTATTCTGATGGACTTGGTCACTGGACCTCTTTACCTGCTTCCCTCCCAAATGTGGCCTCTGTCTCCCATGTCTGCTTTTTATCATTACTCACATCTTCATGGGACAGGTAACTGAACATAACTTGGTGCTTACTGGAGCCAGGGATTTTCCCTCAGATTCTCCATCTACACTGTTACCTTCTGTCCTTGAAATAACTAAGCCTAGCTGCTGATTTTCACAGGAAAGAGTGACAAGAAGACAGAAGATACAATCACTTCCATTATATACCTGAAGAACAAAACTAGAGCTACTGAATTGGCTCAGTGAATAAGGGCTCTTGCTGCCAAGCAAGAGTTCAATCCCCAGATCCCACATGGTAGAAGGAAACTTCCACAAGTTGTCCTCTGACATCAGCATACGTACTGTTGTGCATCCGTACACACGCACACACACACACACACACACACACACAAATAAATGCATAGATGTATTTTTAAATGTACAGTTTCATTCAATCCATATAATTTATCAAGTAGCAAATTTATACCAAATAGGAAAAAATTTTAAAGTCTCCTAGATACTAAATTCACTTGACTTAAATTATTACAAATCTTTGTTTCACTTTAAGTTCCAGGGTACAAGAAGATGCAAACATCCATTATTTACAAATCACTGTGTTAAACAGGGTAAGCGTGCAAAAATAAATATAGCAGCATCTAATGTTTCCTAAAGATGGCACAATAAGGTAAATAGCCAAGAAATGCATCATAATTGTAACAAAAATAAAGTTATAAACAAAGGGTAAGTTTTTGTCATATGTATCATTTTTTAAAGCAAGGTATTAGATATTTCATGACTTTACCAGCACCATCCTTAATTCTTTCAATTCCACCATCCTTCATTCTGTCCTGAAATTTTGTGTATTCTTACATAAAGCACCTAAATCAGTATACAGCCCTGCTTTGTGGACATTTAAGGTATTCAGTGATGCACAGCTCCACGTTTTACTACAGGAGGCATTCTACCTTCCAACTCATCCATTGCCATGTGTCATTTACAATTTCAATCTTTGTTAAATTGTTCAATTTTGGAAAATAATAAATCTTTACTGTTTGTGAATGATTATTTCATATAAAAAGATATTTCACATAAAATAGGAAAGACCTATGAAATAATGACAAAAACATTTTCTTTACTTCTATAAATTTGACTTTAATTATGAAAATAGGCTCATATCATACTAGTTATACTGATAATTCTGTACTACTTTTATAAAAGTACTACTTCAATTATCTATATCCAAGATATATTTTTCAGGGAAATTAAAAAAGACCAAATGTATGGTAACCACCATTACAATGACATTGCATTTTAATATATAGACATGTTATATATATATATATATATGCATGTTTAGGGTTAAACTCAAAGTCTTGAGCATGCTACCCTTTGTCATCATTTTGTTCCTTTTTTATCATTTCTGTTACATTTTCAAAAATATTTTAATTGAATTTTTGAGAATTTCATTTGTAATAGTTCTTAATCTATACTATTCTAATAAATTTATGTTTTTTTGGTAATGTAATTGGGCCAATACATGTAAGTTTTTTCTTAGTGGTCTTTTTAGTTGATTTTTCTAAGATAGATGTTTTGCACTGTAGTCCAGGGTGGCCTTAAATTAAATATGCCCCTGCCTTAGCCTCTGCACCACTGGGATTATATTATCATGTCTATTATATCCTATTACCATACAGCAGGAGACACCATTATGTTTTCCTTTTCTCTCTGATATTAAGTAAATGATCTTCTTCATGTGGTATGCTAAATTCCAGAAAGGTGATCAGTCCTGTGAGGTACACAGGCCTACCATCCCAACACTTGTGAAATTAAGACAGATAAGGAAGATCACTATTTTAAAGCCAGACTAGGTCATATTAGTAGTTAAAGATGGCTAGAGCTACTTAGAGAGTGCCTGTCTGGGAAAACAAGTAAACAAGCTAAGACAACCATAAATACTTGTAAGGCACTTTGTCAGTATGATAATTTAATAAATTAACAATAGCAGATTCTACTCTAGAGCATGACCTCCAATCATGGGCTTCTGTCCATGATTACAGTACCAAGCAAGAAATTTCATATCATTCACCCTGCCTCAAATCTTATTAAAAAGCTGCTAATTACCCAGTAACAAACACACCACTACTGTACCAGTGAGAATATCTTGTCTGATGGGTCAGCACTCTATCATGTAGGATCCAGAATACTAAGTTAAATTTCATTGTGTGTATTTATGATTTCTCATGAATAAAGAAAAACAAACTTAAATGTGAGAGAGCAGTAGTGGAGTTCAGCATGGCAGGATGCTGAGATGTTTGCCTGGGATGATCAAGACACCTGCCAAGCTGCTTCCTCTCTTCAGCTCACATGAACCAACTTAAAGAAAAGCCATAGGTTTACCTGGAAAGAGAATGAAATGCCATCCCCGAGGAGGTGGAGATCTCAGATCAGACCAGCTCTAAAGTATTGTAGATGATGCTCTAGTGAAAGACCATGCTGAGTACCGGGTTTTCTCATCTGTTGTCTCACTGTAACCTGGAGTGTCCATAAAAGGCATTTGAACTCTCCGACCGCCTTCCCATCTCAGGAAGAAATTAGAGACAGAAAGTTTCCCTTTTCTTGCCTTATGGTTGACCTTGAGAAAATTGCTTCTCCAAGTGTTCTTTGTCTCCTCTTTGTCAGAGTGACAAACAGTATGAACTTGATGTTCCAGTAGCATTGTAGCCAGTATAATTCTGTCAGGGGTTTTGCATCTTAGAGTAAGTACATGTTCATTAACTTCCCTGTTCATTTTCATTTGTGATCATATTTCACTGTTTTCATATCTTCAGATATCAGCACAGTTGAATTATGAGGAAAGATAGAGACATTAATATTAGAGTTTATAAAGTTTGAAATCAGAATCCTTATGCAATTATTCATTCATTAGAAAATAATTTCAGGAAATTTAAGGTTGTAAAGTAAAAAGATGGCTTAAAATTTACCCTAATTTAATGAATTCTACTCAGATTCTCCCTGACATGAGGTTGCTGACCTAATTTATTTTATATTCTTTAGTTTTCCTTTTGAAGTGCATGGCCTATTTGACCAATTCTTGCTGTCCTTAAGACTCACCACATTTATTTGAAATGTAACTGTCCCAGATGACAGAACATAGAGTGTCTCTGTATGCCAGTGTCTTTGAGAAAATGGGGGTCCAATGTTGGTTTCCCCTTTCTCCTGCTGTCGTGAGATCTCACAACTTTGCTTTTCCACTGGGTAAAGCCAGTTGGCAAAACTGGATGACCAAAGAGCCTTCCTCCTGTGGTAAGAGTCCTGAACACAGTCTTTTGTGATTATCGTTGACTGCTATATTTTTTTCTTAGACAATATTTTGTCTTATCCGTGCTGTGCTGATAACTACTAATAATGATAAAACAATTTCCTTAGTTATCTATTATTTGTTTAGTTTGTTTTCTGAGATAGATATTTTTGCTCTGTAGTCCAGGCTGGCCTACAATTATATACAAATGTCCCAAATTTCAAAAATTGGCAACTTGGGTGAGTCCATTAACTTTCTTTTTATAGGAAATTAACAAACTTAGAAGTTAACACGTTGGCATATTTACTACTTATCAGAAAAACCATGTTGTATGCTAAGCAGGCCACTGCTGCGGCCTCTCCTCCCTCCATGCCCACATCTCTAGTAGACCATACACATCTTCCCCTCCAACCTTCTTTCCCCAAAGCTATTTGTTTATTCCAGTGCTGAACCCCAGAAGGCATTCCTGGGAAACCCAACAGCCATTTGTGCAGAGAAGCAGATAGACTAACTATGTATCTTCAATTCTATCTACAAATGGACCTAACATATTTACTGAGTAGTTACTCAAACACAAAAGAATATACCTTCTCCTCAGCAGTTCACAGAACTTTCTCCAAAATTGATTCACATAATGGAAACAAATCTAGTCTCAACAAAGATGAGGAAAAATCGACATAACACCCTGCATCTACCTGACTACCACAGACCAAACCTGGATACCAACAACAACAGAAACAGCAGAAAGCTTAGAAACTCATGCAGACGGAGCTACTCACTATTGAAGGAAAAATGTACCAATCCAGAAATGAAGAAAAAATTAAAGACTTTTGGAGTTAACTTTCATTGTGGCAAAAGTTATCCACTGGGCAACGAAGTGCCCTCTTATCAACTGCTGACAGTATGCTATCCAAAATGGACAGAAAGGCCACAAAACAAAGGACTACTGATCCTTGCCAAGACAAGTGTGGTTGCATGCAGCTTTAGCAACAGGCATCCTCTGAGGCCAGGACAACGTGGCTCCATTGCTGAGTGGATTTGCAATCCAGAAAAGACACAGTGCCGCTTTCTTTGAAGGCAGCTGAATAGGCAGCGGACTGATGGCTTCTGGTGTGCAGTGGAACAGTAGCTGAAACACTTATTCTTGAAAGAATAACTAGGCTGACAGAGTCTAACCTCTCAATGGTAGACTGGCATTTAATAAAAGAGATGAAGCCACCCACAAGTTGAGAAGAATGGACAGTCACCCGATGTTTCTCTGCAACATTGGGGCATCATCTTCAGCCTATAGGTTTAGCATATCTGACAGATTCATTTGTGAACTAGGATGTACACAAGGTCTACAGTTCGACCTCACATTCAGTGCAAGTAGTCCATGTACCAGATAAACCTGAATTCCACCAGTGTCCTGTCATGATTCAGGATTTTAAATTCTGGAAATTGCTGATGTTTTTGGAATTTGGCTGTCATAAGCAGTTTTGTGAAACAGGCTAGATAGTTGAGCTTTGCCTTTTGATCATTTCTTTTTGGTCTTGGCCTCAAACTTGATTGCTGTGGATGATTGATTGATAAATAAAACACCAATTGGCAAGTAGCCAGGCAGGAAGTGTAGGTGGGACTAGCAGAGAGGAGAACTGAGAGAACAGGAAGGTGGAGAGAGAGAGAGACACTGTAAGCTTCCATGATGAGAAGCAACATGTTAAGATACAGGTAAGCCACGAGCCACGTGGCAATTTATAGATTAAAAGAAATGGGTTAATTTAAGATATAAGAACAGATAGCAAGCAGCCTGCCACGACCATACAGTTTATAAGTAATATAAGTCTCTGTGTGTTTACTTGGTTAGGTCTGAGCAGCTCAGCTGCGGGACTGGCGGGTGAGAGAGATTTGTCCTGACCGTGGGCCAGGCAGGACCAGGAAAACTCTAGCTATACTTGATGACTGGGTATTTGTCGTTCTTGGGCCACTTTCTGACATCTTCTTTCTTATCATGCTTGGGCAGCATGGCCCAGCTAGGAGAGCGGCAATGATCATTGTGGCCTTGCTAATTAATATGTTGGATAACAACAACAACAAACAAAAAACAAACAAACAAAAAAAAACCCAAAATCATGAGATCATAATAAGAAATACCTGAATATTTTGGGTATGCATACTGAAACATACAGCAGACTATATGCTTTTTTAATATTATTTAAAATATGTCAGAGTATAACAGTACAAGAAGGGGAAAGAGGAAATTAAATGAACCAAAATGAACCTAAAACTACATAATAGTGACAAAAGTATGGGGTACCACTATGATTTATTATTTTTATAAATATTCTGCATTTTATAATATATATTCTATACATGTGTATATATTGAAAATAGACTATAAAGATTTGAACAGAAGTGTTTGTGATGAGTATTTAGAAATATATAAATATATAATGATATTAACTGTACATCTCCTAATTAAGCTATTATGAATAACTTTTTTTTACTTATTTATCTTTTATAACTAGACTACAGTATGAATGTATTATTGGACTAACTAGAGATTTTTCTGGAGAAAATGAAAAGAACCAGCTGCATATAGTTATAGCATCTACTTCTCAATAAAAGATGAAATAGCACGTACAGAACACACATTTTTGAACCAGGAGCTCTGTGTACATTTCATAGAATACTTGTGGTAATCTCTTTAGATTTGTACAGTTATCTCCATAAGCCCAAACCCTCAGTGGCATGTGAATATGGCATGAAGGAATAATGAGGCAGGATTTAAATCCATTATCTCCCTGCTTTTTAAACCAATTGATTTTGAAACGCCATAGCAACCCTACTCTATGGGCCCTAGCCTCAGCATGAGCAGTCGCTTGAAGAAATTTACCAGGAAGAGTTCAGATCACTTGTTTCAGTTGTTTATTGTTCTGGAAACTGGGTCACTGCTTTTGCATCCACCTGGCACCGTGGTTCACAAGGCATCGCTACTGTGATCCACCTGGTATCAACGAATCCTCATAACTATCCTTGTTCCCACTATTAGAGAACACCTGTGTTTGCAGAACTAGTTTTCTGTGCTCTTATCTCAGCAGTCACTCTGTGGCTTCATTCTTCTCAGCTGCAGGCTCCAGGTGAGGCAGATGCAGAAAAATAAAATAATAATTAAAATAAAATAATAAAAATTAAAAGAGCCCCTCTCCTCTCTGAAAAGCTGATTCCGAATGAAATGTTCAAGGACCCACCATTTTTTCTCTGGACTCCAGGACTTCTGGGTTTGGTTTGGTTTGTCATCTCTGTGGTGAGTAGATTTTGTCATGTCCAGCTTACTTGCTGAAAAGTGAGCATTGCTTAAGGAAAGTGGGGCTGTTTACAGAATTACAGTGCAATGTACTGTTTCTGTTGTTTTCAGTACAGTTGGTCCCCAATCGGAAAGCACCACCCACCTAAGATTTATGTCCCAGAGCTCTTTCAAAGAAAAATAACTTTACTAAAGTGAGCGTATCAAAATAAAAGTAAGGACTGGAGAGTTAAAAATCCAGTATCGGGCCGGGCGTTGGTGGCACACGCCTTTAATCCCAGCACTCGGGAGGCAGAGGCAGGCGGATCTCTGTGAGTTCGAGGCCAGCCTGGGCTACCAAGTGAGCTCCAGGAAAGGCGCAAAGCTACACAGAGAAACCCTGTCTCGAAAAACCCAAAAAAAAAAAAAAAAAAAAAAATATCCAGTATCAACCTCTTTCCACTATAAGAGAAAAATAAAAAAACTTACTTGGTTTGCCACTGGTATCCTAGAATATAATGGATTTATTCCATTTTGAAGTAGAAAATTTTCAACAAATATGGAGTCTTTCACACTGATTATACAAAAAGAATAAACACATGCTTAGCAAGGGACGTGCTTAACACTTACCAATTTGCAATCCTATGTTTTAATCTCTGCCTGTGCTGGTGTTGTATCTACATGGAGTGTTTCTTTAATGTATTCTACTCCTTTAAAACATGATTTTATGCCTGATCATGTCTGACTGAGGTTACAAAAGGAGATTCTGGCCAGGTCCACCTACATCAAGTTTCATTGACATTAAAGCCAGATTGTGCATCTGAAGACATGTGTGTATAAAGTGTGTACTGAACACTAGGCATGATCCCATCCCAGATATTTGCCATAAATTTATATGTTGATTTATGATTTTAACAGCTTTTCAGTTTCATTTCTTAACTCTGTCTTCAAATAATATAATTTCTTGTATTTTCCTAAATGAAAATAAACAAATTGGATTCTATCTCACATACTTTAAATGGTCACTTCTAATCCTGTCCTTTATACCTATTTTCTGAATATAAAACAAGCTCTTAGATCTTGTTGTACATTTCCTTCTTCATGCTATCATTTCTTTCCAAATGAATCTTTGGCTTACTCTCAAACTTTATACAATCTCATTTAAGCCATACCATGTTGTCTCACAAGCCCTCAGAAGCTCATGCCTGTTTTGCATTGCAAAAACCTTTTAGGACATCTCTAAAAGTCCCCAAGTGACTCCCTACACTCCCAACATTGTTCAAAAGTCCAAATTCAACATCTATTCTGGGACTCAAAACAAAACAAAATGAAAGAGAGAGAGAGAGAGAGAGAGAGAGAGAGAGAGAGAGAGAACACTTAGCTGTGGATCTATGTGAAATCCAAGTCAAATTACAGTCCCTCAACATACACTGACACAGCATAAGCATCTCTAGTCCCAAAAGGTGAAATGAAGACATAGAAAAGAGAAAAGGGATGAAATGATCAAAACACAGCAGGACTATCACTAGCTCCAGAATCAAAACTGGGGGTAATTAGAAGAAAAAAAAATATCATTTGCTGTGGGATGTTCTGTATGCTAAATGTGTTGCTCTGATTGGTTAATAAATAAAACACTGATTGGCCAGTAGCCAGTCAGGAAGTATAGTATAGGTGGGACAAGGAGAGAGGAGAATTCTGGGAAGTGGAAGGCTGAGTCAGAGAGATGCTGCCAGCCACCATGATGAGAAGCAGATGTTGAGATACCGGTAAGCCATGAGCCACGTGGCAACTTATAGATTAATAGAAATGGGTTGATTTAAGATATAAGAACTAGATAGCAAGAAGCCTGCCACAGCCATACAGTTTGTAAGCAATATAAGTCTCTGTGTGTTCACTTGGTTGGGTCTGAGCAACTGCAGGACTGGTGGATGAGAGAGATTTGTTCTGACCGTGGGCCAGGCAAAACCAGGAAAACTCTAACCACAGTCATTGAAGGGGACCTGGGCAACTCTGCCTCTATAGCCTTGACGGCCACAGCCTAAAAGGCACACTTTTGGGTTCTAGATGGATTTCCTGAGCAAACAGTTCTACAGCTAGCATCTCTAAAGACATGTGTTTATTTTCACTGCATCTGGCTTCATTCATGTCTTGATAATTTGACCTCCCAGTTGCTTGCTAAAGGAGATGTGACCTTGCTACACATTTCTTGGTCTCCAGTCTTTCTTATGAAATCATGGTGGACACCTCCACAATCCTGCAACTCTTGTGTTCTACATCTTGAAGTGTTGGCATCACCTAGACCCCAAGACTGCTGCCAGCTTGAAGAGTACCTAGCCCAACCTAGACCATGACTTCAGCGGCTTCTGATTGCGTGGGTATCTGAAAGTACAGCAACCAATGAAGCCCTGTTCCAGCAGGGAACCCTGTAGCTTCTTTCTTCCAGCAGTCTTTTGGTGCTACTCCTTTATATCCCAGAGCCCAGAATGACGGAGTCTCATTCAATTCCTGGTATGTCCTCAAGCCATCTTTTCTATTGTTCTAGTCCAAGAAACAAGGGCTCCTTTCAGTGGGGCTCATCTAAGCAACCACTGCTTCATTGCAACAATTTTTGTCCACACTTTAATATTTTAAACTCATCTGCCCTACTTTTTTCAAATGTTTCCCTCTAAACACGAGTAAAGTCAGGTGAGTGGTAGCCTGCCTTAAAATTCCCTCCAACATATTTACTTCTCTGCCTTCCTAATTAGTCTACCAAAAAGCATCATGACATTGACAAAATGCATCAAGTTCTTTGCCACAGTATGATACAGTAACCTCTAGTTCACTTCTCCGTAGGCCCTTGCTTAACATGTGAAACCACATGAGCCTGGATGTTGCTGCCTGCATTCTTACTGGCATTGCCATCTTCTGCCCACCTCCCCTAGAATCACTCATTACCCTCTCCTTGTCTCACCTGAGGTTCCAAAGCCTCCCAGAAGCAAGTTCCAAAGGCTTCTAAATTACAGTATCAGGTAGTTACAGCAAGGACTTCACTTCTCCAAAGCCAGTTCCCTGTGGTCCAGGTGTTCAAAGTATACTACTCTGAATAACATCTTGGAACAAAATAACGATAAGCCTCCAGAATGAGAACTCTATCATAACTGATGATTTCTAAAGTTCTTGGATTAACATGGAAACAAAAACTCTCCATCTTCTATTCATCATACTCTTCCTCCAAAGCTTGGGTGGTACCACAGTTCCCTGGATAAGGATCTATATTTGAATGCTAACAGGTAAAAAAAATAAGCCCATGCTGTCTAATGAGAATGTGAGGAGGAGTCAATATTTGCTTTATAAACCTGAGATTATTTCAGTTATTTATGTACTCATAAAAATGTTAGGTAAACATATAAGACACTTGCCTACTGCATTATATAAAAGACTCTTCAAAGAGTGACTTAATACTAAAATGCATGAAGAACTAAAATGCACACAACTTACCAAACACTACAGATGTAGAACTCTGAACCAATGCACAGCACTATTTGTAATACAGTAGTCCAAAATATACAAATGGTGCCTCTTGAAAATGTACTCACTGGTAATGTGAGTGAAAAAACCATTGCACATAAGGAAATGTTTATTATTTCTGGACATTGTAAGTTAAAGTCGATCCTTTGTCAAAAGGAAAACATGCAGTTAAATAATATATCACAGAAGCATTAATCGTAGAAGGTGAGATTTTTAGAAATACTTACTTCATCTTTGTTACCTTGTTTGTTTCTATTTTATATTCCAAACAGAACAATGTAGACACTACTTGAATTCTAGAATATAAATGAATTAGGATTTCAACACTGGCTTTGGAGTCAATAAATCAGTGATTCCTGAATTAAAAATAGCTCAGCCAAAAAAAAAAAAAGCTCAGCCAATAGGCTAAATTGCTCAAATATTTCTTAGATCCAATAAGTTGAAGCTCATCGAAAGAAGGGATTTTTTTCACTACTTTTGCTAAAAGTATAAAGTTGATTTTATAAATATATATGTGATGGAGTGTGTCATAAAAGTGTTAGGTCTCAAACCTGGGACAAATAGCTAACTGCAGTTCCCATTAATACCAAAGCATACTGACTGCTAAGCTGTCCCAGCATCTCCACAGCCCTACCTGTTACAGGGTACGGCTGGCATACCCCACCCCTTACCCTAACTTCTCTAGCCCAGAGGCTGGGTTGTTCTTTCTGATATAATACTGCCATTTGGGCTGCCTGGCCCTTTTCGGTCTATCCTTTACTCTCTTGGCCAGACTCTTGGCCCAGGCTGCCCCTCTTGGATGGTGGCTTCTCTCTGTCTCTCCATCCACCCCATAGAAATAAACATTTACTCATTCATGACAAAGGACTAGTAAGACCATTTTCACAATAAAATTATTTATAACAGTAGATAACTGGAAATAATGAAAAGACAATCCGCAGTAAAACATGCAATCCATGCACTAACCATTGAATGAATTACTTACTATACAGCAAAGAGAACTGACACAGCAGAATCTCATAAACAAAGATCTGAGAGAGAGAAAAAAAGCCAGATGGAAAACTGTATGTCATGCACCTCATGCCTGTAATAACAGCATTTCGTCGTCTGAGGCATGAGGATCATGAATTCTAGGTCAGCCTGGGCTGCATACCAAGACTGTATCAACAGAAAATATACAATGCATAGTTACATTTACTTTAAAATGAGTCAAAGGTGGTTTTTAAAATCAGGAGACTAGTTAACACTGGGAAAGATGGAGGGATATTAATAGAGAAGGCAGCATGGGGCTTTTTAAGTGCTGGTAAGCTAAGGTATTTTAATATGAGTAGTGGCCTTGTGGTTATTTGCTGAAAATCTCTTGAGCCATACAGTTGTGATTTGGGCTGCTACATGTAACAAATCAATTCATTTGTTAGGGTAAACAGATTATGAGAACTTTTTCATTTAGAGTGATTTTTTTTTTAAGATGTGGGGTTTGGAGAACTAAATAAAATTAAGAAGGGTTTTGGCTAATATGCAAGCTTTATCACACGGAAATGCTATTTTCTTGTTTGTCCTCAGAATAATAAAAAGTCAGGCTAGTTTTCCATTTTAGCTTCCATTCAGCAAAATCAATGTGTGCATGATTGCTCTCTTCTCCTCTTGCAGCAAATGATGTCTCTTGATGTGGATCTGTAGCACTTCCAGGAACCAGCAGTGAAAGTGGAATTGTATTATAAGATGCCAGTCTGCAACATGGCCATGGGAGAAAAATGTGTTTCTGGCTTAACTTTGGGTTCTAGTCTAACCAAATCTCCTCAAGCATTTCCTCCAGGGATGGAGATGTCCAGTAATCGAGAAAACCATGTAAAAAGCAGTCAACAAATTTTATGCTAGGTTTTCCTCAGTTATGACATCACCTTTGGAGATCACAAGAAAAGTAAAATTCAAACTTTCTTTTCTGTATTTTAAACATGTGTTGTTGGAACCTATATCATGAATCATCCTGTTAATAATATTAGAGAAGAACAGATCAAGCCAAAACAATGTGGTTTAGAGCAACCTGCCAGGAGAAATATTCTAAAGTACCCTTCAAGAACTGCTTAACTTGATTTTGTCTCAAACACTGTAGGATGACTATGGGGTTTAAATTCAAGGCTAGCACCCAGGTGACTATTTCCTGGCAGCCTGAAGGCTCCAAGAGATGAACTAGAATGAGCAAGGTTACGCTTAGTGCACCGTCTTTCTCACCATCCTATAACTCAAAAGATCCCAAGAATGCAGGTCTGTGTGTTACATCAATGACCCTGTCTAAATTTTAATATTATCTTCTACTCTTAATGAGTCTAAAGCTGTTGTTCTATCTGCTATCAAATTCTCCAAATTATAAAGTGTGTTCTATTACATAGTACAAAAGCACCATGGGATTGCAAAGGAGGGTCTTTGCTGGCCTGAATATCAAAACCTGAGAAAAATATACTGAAAACCTCAGCAAGCAAACAGTAGGAAGTCTCATGGTGTTCAGAAAACAGAATGCAAAAATCATTCCAGGAATTTCATTGAAATAATCAGTTTAAAAGATAACATCACATATTGAGCAATAATATGCAAACTTCTCCAAAAAAGATACAGCAATCAGTAATAGAAACATTATTATGGCAATCACCTCATGTCAGTGACTGTAGCAAGCATTTAAATAATTTATGTCATTAGTTTTCATAAATTCTTTCATTTAAAACACATACAGTGTTGATGATTTGGCTCAATAGAAGTTAAGAACATTTGCTGCTCTTTCAGATGATCTGGGTTCAGTTGTCAGCATGTATATGGTGGCTCATAGCCATGTGCAACTCTCATTTCAGGGGTTCTTGTAGCTGGAGAGTTTCTATATTGCTCTGTATAAATAAAATGCTGATTGGCCAGTAGCCAGGCAGGAAGTATAGGCGGAACAAGCAGAGAAGAAAATTCTGGGAACAGGAAGGTTGAGTCAGGAGACACTGCCAGCCACGGCTATGAGTACCAACATGTAAGATACTGGTAAGCCATGAGCCATGTGGCAAGGTATAGATTTATAGAAATGGGTTAATTTAAGATGTAAGAACTAGATAGCTAGAAGCCTGAGCCATTAGGCCAAACAGTCTAAATAATATAAGAGTCTGTGTGTTTATTTTATAAGTGGGCTGTGGGACTGTTGGGACTTGGTGGGAGCTGAAGAGAAACTCTCCAGCTACAAATGGTGCCCAACAGCTTGAGTTTCCACCTTAAAACTGAGAATATTTAATAAACAATCCTAAACGGAGCCAAAACCAGGTTCCTGCTTAATGTCTCATATGGGTGGCGAGACGCTGCAGCATGCAGGCTTGAGCTACTCTATGGCGGGTTCGTGACATGTGGGCTTGACCTATTCCCGTTGAGTTACACAGAGGTTTCTGTAAGCCGTGCAACATGGTGCGTGGTGGAGTTAGTCTTTACTAGTACAAAAAAAAAAA
>CABHPH010139113.1:6256-24597 GCA_902168325.1 Peromyscus nudipes
GTGTGTGTGTGTGTGTGTGTGTGTGTGTGTGTGTGTGTGTTTGTGTGTGTATACCATTACTGTCTCTATTTTCTACTTCTCCTAAGATCTCTTCATCACCTCTCATGATCTCCTTTCTAGTTTTAGATCTGTAAGCATACACACACACACACACACACACACACACACACACAAATATATATTACTTTAGAATAAGTGAAAATGTAAACCTGTACAGTCACTATGGAAAACAATGTGGAAGTTTCTGCAAAATACTAAAAATAGAACTACCACTATGATCCAGCTATAGCACTTTTAGATATGTCCCTAAAGTACTCGGTAAGTCAACATACCATAGACATACTTGCTCATTCATGCTTATAGCTGCACTATTCACAATAATCAGGAAATGGCATCAGCCTCTGTATTCTTCAACAGATGACCATCTAATATTACAGTAATACAATGGAATTTTATGCAGTCACAAAGAAAGCTGAAATCTTGATATTTGAAGGAAATAGAAAGATTTTAATCTAGTCATTAGATTGTTTATTAGGAAGGACTTCTGGCTCAGAAAAATGATAATTATGGTTTTGCAAAGTCTAGAAAAAAATGTATAGCTTCCATTTTAAATTAGTTTTAGTAAAATCTTTTACAATAATTTACTGAGACTGATACTAAAATATTTGTCTTCATGACACTAACAAAATTCTGTGTATACAAGATATTCTACATAATATCCAAATGTGCTGTCAGCATTTTCCCAGGATCACATGGTCTTCCACCTCTAATTCTAAAAGGTGAATCCTAGAAGCTCAATAAAGAAGCATCAAAGAACAAGGCTGAACATGCCATGCATTCTGCCTTTGATTCTCTTTTGATTGTGGCACATAAGGGTTGGAGAGAGAATTAAACTTGATTCTTACGATAAAACTTGTAAACTTGAAAGCTGACTTTTATCTGCCTTTTGGGTGTTCTCAGAGTCAAGTCAGCTATGTTACTTCTCTTCTTGGAATATTCTCAGCAGTTTGAAAACCACGCAGAGGGTAGGTGTTTAGCCAGGATCAGACTGAGTTTGAAGTGAAGTTGGGGTCATTGTTATAGGCAGAAATAGTGATTTGAGCATTACAGAAGTTTGAAAACAAGAAGAAAGACACAAAATCACCAACCTACTTTAACACATACTTTCCCATAGGATGTTGGTAGACTGAGGATTTGTTCAGGGAATCATGGCTATTTCTACTCTCTGTAGAATCAAGTAGACAGAGGAACACCTCCTCCAATCCAAAGAGAAAATGAAAAATGCACAAGAGCAGCTAGGGCAGTCTCAAGACACTCTATAGCCCAGTCCCACAGAGTCAGGTTACAAATGATGGTTGGACTTTGAGCCTGTTTCATATCACACCATGTCATAGTCATAACTACTTTAATTTCCATGCCATTCAGAAGTTTAAAAGTAAAGACATTCCTACAGAGAATTTGCAAAATTAAGGAACTTTTTCTTTCTTTTCTTTAGAATAGGAAATACTATATTTTGGGTTGGGAAAAAGAAGAAGAAAAAGAAATATCTATAGTTTAAAAATACAACTAAAAGGAACAAGAACGGGATTCTGAATATTATATTGATGTTCTTCATCAATGATTTTGAGAGAAGATAGTTTGTTAACAAAGGTATTTATAATTAAATGTCATGAAAGAACAAATTGAGATAAACTAACTATACCCTTACCCGTAAATGTGTGATTATTGTGTTGGCAAATGTATTGAATCTTCTACAAAACTGCAAAGAAACATTGCTGTGCAAAGACAAAAGCACTGAAAGGCATACATTAGATGGTTATAGGAGCCATTTCAGAATTTCCTTGCCAAGAACTAGTTACAAGTGCAAAATATTTTCCTTTAAGTGAAGTCACGTAATGAAAATGTTTTCCAAAAAATTAACAATGTCATCACTTTAACCAGAATGCACACTGATTGCACTGGGCAATACTACAATCATTGAGGAGATATACTCACTGGAGAGATCCAGTAGAATTTTAAATCCACTGATGTAAGACTCCCTGAGTGCTGTTTACTCCCTACCAGAACCAGGCATTCTGACACTCACTTTAAGCACATTGACACCTCTATGAATTTTTCCTTAGTAGAAATGAAAGGGACTACCAGGAATTTATTTCCAAGCAAAACAATAAGAGAAAACTAAAATTGTAAAACCAAAAGTGATGCTCTATTCTTTATCTTGCTTCAAAGTAAGAATATTGCAGAGAGAAGAAGGAAGCTCTGATGATTAAATTTTTGTCAACTCAACACTAGCTAGATCAGTTAACAAAGAAACCCCACTAGATTGGGCTGTGGGTAAGCCTTTCATCATTAAAGATTGATCCAGCAGGGTCCATCCCACTGTGGATTACTGCCTTAGGGTGGGCAGTCTGAATTATATAAGAAAGTAGAATGAGCAAGCTGTGAAGAACCACTCAGAAAGATGGCTTCACCTATGGCTTCCACGTCAGTCTCTGCCTCCAGGTTGCTGCCCTGACTTCTCTCAGTTTTAGAAAATTCTTTCCTCCACAAGCTGGTTTTGGTTTAGCATTTTATCAGAATACAAAGAAAAATAAGACATGGGAAATAGGAAATTGTCTAAGTCTGTTGTCTTCCACTTTAGAAGACCTCTTTAGTACAGGCGTCTATATCTAGATAGAACAGGCACAAAACAAAACAAAACAAGAGGGAGAAGGAGAGTACTTGGCTTGAAAGTTCCCAGCAGTAAGATTTCACTTAGTTGAAGTGATTTTAAAATGTCAAGAGAGTTCTATCAATAGGTCAGAAATATTTGCCCATAAGTTTAGACTCATTATGTAAATCTATAATGGAGTAGAAGTTATTTTTAATTTTTTTCTAAAGGAAGGTAGTCAGCTGCAGACCCTCTGTTGCTTCTGCAAATTTCCAGGCTGACACTAACTTTGCTGCTCTTCAGAGTTTTTTCTGAAGTGAGGTATGTTCAAGTATATGCAAAGCACATTGAAAATCCGATGCTTCTCTACAAAAATAACACACACACACACACACCCCTTTTTGTGTTTCTTGACTGGAAATTTCTAAGCTTAAGAAATTGTAATGTGTGTTTTAAATGTAATTATCAAAAATTTTGTAGTAACTTTTAACAAGAGTGAAAGGTAATGCTATGAAAATCCAAAGGTTTGTTCTCTCATGCAGAATGAATTCCAGAACTTTCTATTGCACTTTCATTATGCAAATACAGGGTCCCTAACTTTGGTTTGCAAAAAGTTACTTAGAAAGATGCATTTGTGACCTTTATATATTTAGATATAAGATGAAGTTAGGTTGAGAGTAATCTTTTTCAATAATATTTTTGTGTCAAATATATCTCTTAAATAATTCATGTTATAGTGATTTATTGAGAATAAATGACTGAGTATTTCACAGACTTCTTGCTATTTCATTGTCAAGAAACAATTTAGAAAATGATTTTTAAAATATGATACTTGCTAAGTCCATCTTCCAAAGAACAAAAGGAAACAGGTCAGGATAGTCTGAAAGAAATGAGAACTTCGTAAAACTTTGGCCTCACATATTGAGTAGAATTTGAATAAGGTAAAAAGTAGGAAATGGAGAGAGGAAATACTAAATAGGAAACATGGCATAAGTTTTGATTATATTAATAAACATACTTTGGGGAGCAAAAATATGTGCATGAATAAATTTGCAGGAAATTGAGAGGCAGAATAGGTTAATGACTTGGGTGTGACAACATTTGACTTCTTAAGGATTGGAGTCATAGATAACATGAAAGGTGTGAAGGACCATTGCTCCTTGAGCTATCAATTAATACTTCTTGTTGATCTACCTTCTTATACTTTCATCCTGCCCCCTTGTTCGAAGTCCTGCATTGTAGGAATAAACAAAACTGGAGAAAGTTGGTCTTGTCATGTTCAGAAAAGCAATATATGGTGGAGGACCACAGAGTAGGAAAGAAAGTCCTGGAAGAGAGAAGTTCTGATGTAAGACAGATGTCGATTACTACTTTATCTTTCATATTCTTCTAGTTGTATTCTAGACAAAAGGAAATGGAGCATCATGTACTTGAATTCTCCTATCTTTAAAGTGGGAATGGAAAATTTTTAATTTTGGTGAGAGTAGTAATAATTTTATAAGATGTATACTGCTATACCTAGAACCGAACATACAATAAATGTAGTTTTTATAAAGATTAATCTCTTTTTCCAAACATCTTTCTGTTAACCTCATCATCTCTTCAAGATTTTCTAGAATGATGTATTTCAGGGGAGACTAACATTGTACTAGTATTTAGAGGTAAACTACACAAGAGAAATAATCCTATAACAAGCATTGGAGGGGAAGATGAGAGAGATTCATGGAAAACTGATTTTTACACTGGCCTAGGATAAACCTTGGAAATAGGTATTGCCAATTCCTCCTTATCTCAAGGTCTTCCTTCATTTAAGTAAAAAAACCCTCATCACTTGAATTGAACTCTCTGCTAGAAGTTGTCATTTGGTGGCTCCAGAAACGTAATTCTTCTAGCGAGACTGAATACACTCTATCACTTCACCTTGCCCTTTTTACAAAAAGATTAGCACCTGTTTTTCACCTTCCTTTAAAAGATTTTTTTTCATCATAAGTTATTCAGATCTCAAAAGACTTTCTAAGTAGACAAGAAACAGAATTCTCTTTGACTTGATTATCCCACACTGTTCTTCTCATAGGAATAAATTAAAAACTTTTGCAGTTTTTACATTGTGGCCCATGGGCTAAGTCACATTTTATTGGAGGAAGCCTGATTTTTTTAATTGATATTCTGAAGAATCAATCTTACTATGATCTCAGCATCTCTTCCTTTATTTCAAAGGTTTCCAGATTGTTTTCCAGCATTGGAAGGTTGGGAAATTTTGTATGCTCACAATGTCTTCATGTTGATTAGTGTGGATTCTCTCAGGTTTTCATTTAAGTATTTCATTACTTTGAACCCTTGGCTGGGGATGCAGCACAGGAATGCTAACATGTTGTAAAGCTCTAGTGCTGTACAATCACAACTAAAACTTTTTAATTAAGGTATTTCATTTTGTAACTTGCTGGGCACTTTATCCCTTAAGTTTAATGGGCTGGCTTAAGGAAATGATTGACTTGCAATAAATACTATGTGAAAACAGTAGGAATTGGATTTTAATCATACTTCAACCTTAATGTTCCTATTGAAAATTGTAGTGCCTCTTTGACTTTTCTTTCATATAACTCATTTGAGAAATTACAAAGATATACAAATTCTATAAAGTTGCATGCATTTTGATTTTTTTTTCATTTATAAAAGTTGGTTTAATTTCTGTTTATTACAGAAATCACACCCCACATGTATTTTTAATTGTATACTTCTGTTTTATAAAACAAATATCAAGTGAACTCAATTGTATGAATATCACATTGTAGAATCCTAAGCTCAATGTCAAACAACTTAATTCATACAAGGAGAAGTTGAGATTGAAACAAAGTTGTGTTAGAAATGTTGGTTTCTTGGTAAATTGAACATAGGTCCCAGTACCCTTTACACCATGGGGTTCAAAAGATTTGTCCATATTACCATATTCCATTTTCATTTTACCTAGGTCATGTGATCGATAAAACCACCACTTAACTTGAGGCATTAAAGGATTTTATAGGATAAGAAAGTTCAACTTCCAGTTGTCTTCTTTATAATGTGTATCTTTCCCTCAAACTCTACTAGTCAAATACCACTCCTCAAAATATGGTTTAGTTATATAAAAGCTACTTTTAGTACATAAATATGCCTTCAAAATTAATTAAATCCTTAGCATCTGAAGTTGTGTTTTTTTTTTTTTTTTTTTGGTTTTTCGAGACAGGGTTTCTCTGTGTAGCTTTGCGCCTTTCCTGGAACTCACTTGGTAGCCCAGGCTGGCCTCGAACTCACAGAGATTCGCCTGGCTCTGCCTCCCGAGTGCTGGGATTAAAGGCGTGCGCCACCAACACCCGGCGCATCTGAAGAATTTTTTCCACTTCATTTTTGTTATTGTTGTTGCTGACTTCAGAAAAATACTGAAAAGGAATAACACTTTGTGTAAAGGGGCAAAGATACATGAGCGGTGATCTCACTAGAAGGGATATGACCTACAGGAGGAAAGCTGGTGCTGTGGTGTGTGTAAGCATGTGCATTTTCCTCTCTGATTGCAGCGTCATAGTAGTGCATTAATGTAAATACTTAATTGTGTGAAAGTATGGGGAAACTTGAAGTGAATGGTCCTAGTCCACCTTAATGCAATGTGAATAGTTGTTGGATGCCGCAAGTGGATTGAGAGCTGTAAAGAAAGAGCATGGGCAAATTTTTGTAATTGTTACTTATAATTAATGGAGTATGAGTGTATATGCAATAGTGCTCACAATGTGCTAATTTATAGATAAATAGCTATATACAAAAATTACATAAATCAAATACTATGAATTCAAGTTTGCATTTTCCCAAGTTTCAAAATTCTGTCAAAGCTTGAATTCTAGGGAAGTGTTATCACTGCCACACCTTAATGTGTGAGTGTATGCGTAAGAGTTGATGGAAAACTACTGACTGTGAGTCCATCAGCGTCAGTGACTATACCTCCTGTTGAGTAGCATGAAAGTGACGCCAGCAAAGATGATATAAGTTACTTATTATAAGAAATCAATAACAAGTGGAACACACTTATTCAAGGACTTTGAGGAATTCTATATGACTATGCAAGCCTGAGTTTACCATAAAGTGAAGTCTCTTTTGCAAGAGACATACGGCTGCTTTCTCTAAGAAATGCTTTGAATTCAATTTGGACTTCAAACCTATAAGGCCATTAATTCACAGTTGTGTGGGTTACAAGTGCTCTGCTCTGAAAACACTTTTGTTCTCTGACCCTGAGATGAACTATATGTGTACATAATATGGTAATATCTTAATAAAACAAGAAAATGCATGTTGAGACTCCCTTAACTGTATTTTAAATGTATTTGAAGGGCACAGGTTGGGAAAAAACTACTGTAACCTTCATTAATAATGAAAAATACTTTCTTTAACTAATCTCTGTTAATATTTTATTCTAGTGCACAGCACACACACACTTGCACACGTATACACACACACACACACACACACACTATTTTAAGTAGACTATTAACTAAATGTATTTTGCCTGCAAATAAGAATTTCTTTAAAAGGATGAAACCACTTTGAGCTAGTACTTTCCTAAAGATGAATAAACTTCCATTATCTCATCCCACTCACTTTTCTTACCAGACTGACATTTAAAAGTTTCATCTGTATGCGCCATTACTCTCAAATGTTCCTCACAGATATTTCAAGTTCTCTAATATTTAGAACTATAGACTTACCTTTACTAAGTTCTGTTTTATTTACCTCATTTATTCTATATAACTAAGTTGGAAAGTACCTTAGAGACCTCAATCTCAGAAAACAATTTTTTTATTACTTGCAGGTACATAAACCCTCTCTTAATGATTCAACTGTTGGGTCAGGATAATTGAAATTCTTTGTGCCTAATGCCTCAGCTTTTGCAAGTAACCTTATCAGCATAAATATTTCATTACCTACTCATCCTCAGTAAAAGCTATATTTTTGATAAGTTTATAGCTAGAATTTGAATAATGAAAAAGAACCTTTCATTGGTCAGTGAAACTTTACTTTTTAGAGTTTCTAATGGATTGCCTTCTAAAATCCTATGTGTGTGACGGGGCAAGTCTTTATACTTCCTGCCTTCCTGATGAAGCCAAGAAAGACATGTGCAGATGCCACAAGTTCTGTAGAAAGCACAGGCTTGTAGAGGGATAATGGTCAGTGTTTTCAGCTGGACCTCTTCAGCCTGCAGTGGGGCTTTTGAATGTAGCAACCTATGTTAGTTCATCAGTAAGCAGGTTTAATAGGACACGCAATAAAGCTATGATGAAATTAATTTTAGAGTGTGTTTATAAAGTCTTAAGGAGAAAACAGTCCCTCCCAAAAGTTCAAAATCATTAAAAGAAAACCACTGATTTTTAAGGACAGAAAGCCAAAGCTCCAAGTTTCAAGTAGAAACTCTTAGTAAATGGCCTTGGGAAAGGAGGAAAGCCTTGCATGCAGCTCAATAGAGGGTTTGAAGAATGACATCCTACAAGGTCCTTACACTTTCATGCTTAGGGTTCTTTAGGAGAACACTTTAAATCACATACAACTACATGCTTAAACAGGCTTCAACCCTATGCAAAGAAGCACAGGCAACTTCAGAGTGCCGAAAATGGACAAAATAGTCTTCCTCAGGGAATAGTACACCAATTGGTTTTCCAATATCACATGATCAAACCTGAAGAAAAACATATAAATAATATTATATAGACTGAGCAAGTTATAGTTAGGAATATATATGCATCTGCATATATGCATGTAATAACAAAAAGAGGCATGAATTTGAAAGGGGGCAAGGAAGGATATTTAAGAGGGTTTGGGTGAAGGAAGGGGAAGGAAGATATGGAATTACATTATAATACACATAGGAAAAAGAAGGAAATAAATTGTATTCTTTTTTCAATCTTGTTCCTACCTACATGGTTAAGTTCTCTTTATCCCTCTGACCTCAAGGCTATATAGGACATCTATATGACATTCTGTACTGAGAGTTCTGTGCATATGTAACTAATGAAATACACCAGCTTTTTCACATTTTAATTTGGCAGTGTTTCTTCTTAAATGCATTTTTAATTAAAAATTTTGTGCTAACTAATTCTTTCCCTAAACCCAGAGTCTTCTTATTTGTGTAAATAAAGCCTGAACATGCCTTTGAGAAGAGTTCCAGCAAATGCTGCCAACAAGAGGACTACTTTTTGCTCCCTTATATTGTATCCGACTCATTTGTTTATTTTTAAATAACTCAATGTTAAATATATAATGAACACAATTATTTTATACTAAGTGAATGCAGATCAGACACTCCCAACTTGCCATTTCTATCATAAACATTTTTCTCAATTACAAAAGCAGTTTTAGCCAGGGTACAACATGTAAAAAAGTAGCCACCAACTCGGCAAAACTATACAGTGGTCTGTGAAGTTCTGGGTAGGTAGCCTTGAACTCTTAAACAGTTGTATGCGTTTAGGAGCCCATAGCAGCCAAGTGGATCCGCCAGGCTTGGCACACAGTTGATTTATTTATTTTTATAATTATTTTGGACTAATCAAACATAAAGTATTCTAAAAATCTAAAATTTATTTTATGGAGAAATATAATAGAGTCTCATTAAATATTTACTCAATAAGTAAATGGTTGAATAAACATCTTTTTATTTTGTTTTGAATAAAGACTATTGATCTTTTTAAAACTCAGTAAGGGAACATTACATTTCTGTGAGACTAAATCTACCTCATTATTACAAAAATAGGACATGAATTTCTTTGAAAGAGTAAACATTATCAGGCATCATTCTATCTTCCATTGCTCAGATTTTGGCTCTCTTAATGTTTTTCCCCTGAAGCTCTGTCTGATATGACTTGACCTATGATATGATTCCTCACTTATGGAACAGAGTTTCGTCAAATAGTGAACCCTGTAGCAAGAATATTAAATTGGTCATTACATTTTCTTATTCCTTGTGCTATGTCCTAATCTTAGCATCATTTTAATACATATCTTTAAGTGTTAATGGTTCATTAAAAGAGAGTGTTGACCCCTGCAACATCCTCTACAGAGTCATTAAGTTTTATCATCTACATTTGTGTTTGTAGATTTACTTCATGTGTCAAAAGTAATATTGTGACTCCTTAGCTTGCATATTGCTTGTTAGAGAGTTCAAACTCATTATAAGTACAGTGTTTTCTTTGTTAAGTAGGTCACAGATTTCCAGTGATGCCTGCTTAGTGCCAAACATGGTGATTCTCTGTTCAATTCCCATTATTTACTTTGTTTCTTTACTTCATAGCATTAATTAACAAATTTATAAGTATTATTTTTATTAATTTGGTCACTTACTGTTTTATGTCCTTTGCACTTTACTAAATAAATGTTACATAGGTGCAGATCTCCTACTATCTACCAGGGGTCAAGTGTCCATCAACAGTCAACACTTAAGAGTTATCCGTGGAGTAATCAACAAAAGCACACAAACAGAACAACTTACCAACAAATTAATGCATTTTGACTTAGATATTTCCTCCTGATAATTTATTTCACTGATTAAACAGGATTTTTAGTTTTATTTTTAATTGTGTGTAGCTTGTCAGTGAGTATATACACATGAATGTGGGTGATCACAGGGAACAAAAAGGGATGTCAGAACCCCTGTAGCTGGAGTTATAGGAAGTCACCCAATGTGGGTTCTGGGTCTGAACTTGGGTCCTTTGGAAGAGTGATAAGCACTCTTATTGCAGATCCATCTCTTCCGGCACTATTTCAGGGATTTTTATGTTTAAAATCTCATTAATTTGGAAATTGGGAACAAAGACATATTTAAGTATCTTTATATATGACAAAATACTTAGAATATCTAACATATTGGAAACTACATAAGTGTATCATACTTAATATGCACAGGCCTTTTTAAAGCCAAATAGTCTTAGTATTTTCCTACTACATAATAGACCAAAACAGATTGTTTTACTACTGACAAAAATTGCTTAGGAATGTAGGTATACATCATTAATTCATTATTTAAATTCAATTGTTCCAGTAGTATATAGTCAAATGTCCATTATTTTTGTGTACATACATTGATTACTAAATTATAAGGATTAGCCAGTTTCCTCATTCCTATAACAAAATACAGAACAAAAATCAACTTAAGATAGAGTTTATTTTGACTCATGGTTTTACACTGCAGTCTCTCTTAGCAGAGAGGTCATGACAGCAAGAACATGAGGCAGTTGGTCCCATTAAGTCAGCAGTTAAAAACCTAGAAAGATGAAAGCAAGTACTTAGCCTGTTTTCTCCTTTTTGTTCAGTCAGGAACCCCAGTCAATAGAATTTATAATGGGTCAATCCACCTGATTTACCCAATCTAGAAACTCCCTCAGAGACATGCCCAGAGCTTTGTTTCCTCGGTGATACTAGATTCTGACAAACTGATGACTGGAATTAACTATCACGAGTCTACTCTCTGTCAATTTAGCACCCAGACATACTACTTTCAAGCCATCACCTTCTACTGTCGTCCTTACAAGCCCATTGCCCTTTAATAATTCAAAGTTTATTCAATCCAACCTCAAAAGTTCTCAGAGTTTTTCCACTTTCACAACACCATTTTAAAGTAGAGATGGAGTTTTGGGCAATCCCCTAACTATGAGCTGCTATAACATAGAAAGATAAATTACACACATATTTCAATATACAATGGATGAGAGCAAACATTCTCAGTCCAAAAGAGGACTGAGGACATAGTCAGGAAAAACATATCAATGTGAGGCAGAAAAGCATCAAGGCAAACAGCACTTCCTCCCTTTCCATGTCTGTCATCTGGGGTTCATAATGGATTTGTCCAGGCTTCAGAAGCCCTGGGCTGCCATCTCTAGCCAGTCTCTTGGGCCAGCTCTACTCTTGCCCAGCATCCCTTTTCAGTGGATGTCCCATGGTTCCGTCATTTTTAATACCCTGGGATATCCATTGCAACACAAGCATCACCTTCAGAGTTTTACCCAATGATTTCTTAGGGCATCTGTTTAAGTACACTGACTCCACTTCCCATTGCCTGGCTGTGGATTCTCTTTGGAGCCTTCATGTCAAACATCATGACAGTCTCAGTCTCAAACCTTTCATACCTGCACAATCAGTAACAGTTTGACAGTGCCGCCAAATTCTGCTGCCTGATTGAGATGTAAGCTGACCCTCTTGAACCAAAGTTACAGGGGACTCTGTGCTTCAGCAGTTGTTTCCTAACAGAGAACCTCTTAGCAGAATTCTCAGTATCTCTTTCTTCAAAAGAATTTGCATTTGCACAAAATGGAACCTTTTATGTGTTAGGTCTTAGCACCCTTTCTAATACCCCAGTGCAAAGTTTCAGATTTCTTTTTAATGGTGACAATCTCTTCTACAAATACAACTATTTCCTCAGCTTCCCTGTGTGCAACTTTAAATCCATTCCTTCTCCTAGAAAAGAACACCATTTCACATACTTTCGCTCCATTTTTGTTCTTTCTCCATTAAACTTAGATAAGAGCTATGAACACTAGCCATGACCCGTTCTGAATGCTAACCTGTCTTGACACTTCTTCTGACAAACAAATATTAACCATAAATTATCAATTAAATCTCAGTCAAGTTCTTAAGACAAATATTAACCATAAATTATCAATTAAATCTCAGTCAAGTTCTTAAAACAAGAGCAGAATGCCACCAGATTTTTTTCTTTTTACCAGAATGTAAGAAAGTTGCCTCTAGCCTAGTTTTCAACAGCGTGCTTATTATCCATTCTCCTTCTGCTATCTCATGAGCTGGGTTTGTCAACATTGTGATATTCCAAACTCAACAAGAATGGTCCATTACGTTTTGCTTATGTCATCTTAAACTATACTTTCAAACTCTTTCACATTCCTCTTCTAAACCAGTTCCAAAGACTTAAGAAATACATGACCACGTTTCTCTCAACAATGGTCCTGCTTCTCACTTTTATCTGTCCTGTATTATTAATAGTTACTTTTTGCATTGCTGTGCCAAACAACATAAAAATAATTTAAGAAAGGAAGAATTTATTTTGTCCCACAACTTTGAGATACGGCCACCATTGTGGGAAAGTTATGATGGCAGCAGCATGAAGTCACTGATCATGCTGTGTTTGAAATCAGGAAGCAGAGGAAGATGAACGTTGATGCTCACTCTCTTTCCTCTTTTTATTGAGTCTAGCAACCCCAACAACAAAATAGGGCCTCCCTTACTTAGAGGGTTTCTTTCTAAACAGCCCAATCTAAAAACTTCCTCACAGGCATGTCTCCTACATGGTTCTAGACTTGTCAAGTCGACAGTTGCTAGTAAACATAACAATAAGCAAATTGGTGAATAGCAATCAGGGAATCTTGGCTTCAAAGATGTTCCATCCTGGACTTTCATCTTTTTCACTGATCAGTAAAGTAATTTTTTCCAAGGAAAAATCTCTCTCTGATCTGTCAAAATGCTGCCTGAATGTTTTATAGAAGATGAGTCACCACCTCACTTACTTCCCCTTCTTAGTTGCTATCTTGTCTTCTGTTTTGCAACTTAAGTTACATTGCGGATACAAAAAATACCACCCATCACATTGAAATAGCCCTACAAACTAATTTGAAAGTTGTGTGAATAAAGCAATGGATTAATTGGTTTTCTTAACATTATGATATGGAAGTCTAGAATTATTTTCATTGTCTGTTGTCCATATTCTGTCCATATATACTCAATAATCATAGTGGGCTCTTAAATTATAAGCAATATCAACCACATTCTAGGAATGAATATGTTATACAATTGATTAATACAAAATTCCAGACACCTAGAAGTTACATCACTGTTTCTACTCAGGAATCACCCCTCCAATTCTAATCACTTCCAAATTCCATCTTAAAACATAAATTTTGCATTAATAGGAATTTACTTCTCACCTCTGAGTGGGAACCAAGGGCAAAAGCAATATCCTATAATGTTTCGAGAGTCTCTCAGGCAACACTGGCCAATAGTTCAAAGATGGCTTCTCATGCATGGTGTTGGGGTTTTGTTGGATAGTCTGTGGCTCTTGAGGGGACTGTGTCAGCCCATATGGGAAATTTCCATTTAAACTATATATGCATATGCATACACAGGCTTAAATATATTATGTGTAATTTTAGGCAGACAAATAATTATTCCTTATGACTTTCTTTAGACACCCTTACTGGCATTTTATCCTCTGCCCATCTATGTGTCTTTCTCTGTCTGCCTTAATTAAAACTACACGCTCTTCAGATAGAGACCAGAAGACCTGAGCTGGGTCTGCCCTGAAATCCTCCTCCTTGAGGACTAACTTTCATGGAACCCAAAGGTGCCATGCAAGCTTCCAAGGGAAAGAAGCAAACAATAGTCCTACTGAACTATGATGCCTATGAACCACAATAGCAATTACTATGACATAACAACTCCAGTAATACGGTAGTGGTGTACATACCTTGACAAAACCAACAGATCTGTAATTGGACTTAAAGCCCACTCTATGAGAGAGAAACTGTGTTAGGTACTGTAAACATAACTAACTACCAAGACTAGTGAGGTCATGGGTCTTGGAGAAAAAACTACCAACACAACTTAACTAAACCTGTATAATTTCTAACTACATTCCAAATATTTATCTTTATATCCTCAGATAAGTGTAGTTCTCACCTCTCACCAAATGAACTTCTCTTTTCAACAGATGGAGACTATTACAGAAAACCACAAATGATCAAAATCCAGAGAACAAGAGATCCTGTGGTAACCAGTCCCAACTGATGCCTTTACAACACAATTCCTGCACTCAAGGCTCAGGGTTCATTGTAGAAGAGGAACACAATGATTGAAAGAAAAAGAGAAACAGGAAGTTCCTTGTAAAGTTATGTCTCCTAGAAATGTCAGGTAGGCTACACCCATGAAGTCTCACCAACATGGCTGCATAAATAAAGGCTGGACACCACCACCAACGACATGCCAAGATGAAAGGGAGAAACCTGTGAGGTCTCCATCATAGACAAAGAACTATGAGCAACTGGGGTTGCTGAGAATAGGAGAAATGGACTTCCCAGGAAAGAACCACTAATTGGTTATCCAATACTAAGTGGTTAGTCCCAAAACACAGGTAACATTATATAGACTGATCAGGTTATATTTAGGATATATATGTATATATATATAGCAATATCAAAATCCATATATATGTAACAATAATTTTAAAAAGGTTATAAATTAGAGGAAGAGCAAGGGGGTACATGAGGGGTTGACAAGAAGAAAGGAAAGGGGGAAAATGATGCAATTATATTATAATTTCTAAAAAAAAAACATTATGGAAAAAAGGCATTTAGAAAAAAATGTACCAAGTTTCTTCCCAAATAATGAGTAGAAGGAAAATGTGGAATCTGAAAATCATCATGGGAGAAGCTAAATATTTATATATCTAAACTCAGTACTTACTTGACTAAATCAATCCTAAATGTAAAAAAACTACCACTTATTTAACCAAACAAATCTGTGAGTTCATTAATGAAACAATGTAATTTGATTTGATAATATATTTAGAGAATTAGATTGGCTAATATATATAAAACCTAAATTATATATAATTGGCATATACACATATATATCTCCTAAAATATTTACTTCAGAATTTTATCAACTATAGACCAATTTAATGTTCAGGATTTGCAGAAGTCTCCAAGCTTGTGGTTGTAAAATAAGAGTCAATTAAGTCAGAATCTAACATTGAGCTTTCATTGAATGCCAAGAAATCATTGCTTCAAGCAGCACTAACAAGCATGCATTGTAAGGAAATGACTCATAGATAAAATCACATTAAAAACAAAATCATTGGGTGCTTAAAAACACTGGCTGCTTTTAGTGATAAAATATGTTAAGATCAATATTCCTGGGTGTCAGCACATAAAAAATGTTGAAGAAATCTATTGAAGGGAAAAAGTACACACAAATCAAAGACTTCTTACAGTTGTTGAAAACTGTGTTTTAAAATGTGCTAAATGCCCTGTATCTGACACATGTGACCAGCTGCTCTAATCTGAAGTATGTTTCTGCCATCACGATTTTCCCCTTCCTCGAATCTCATACATGGCCAAACAAACATTTAATATAAGTACAATCCATGATGCATTTTGTTTTTACATGTTGCATAAAAACCTTACAATTGACTTTGAAATAGTATGCAATTATATGAAGATTAATAATTTAATCCATGCCCACTTCACAAGTCTAGAACCATTATGACCTAGTTCAAGTCAAAAGATCTGCTCATATGGATGCTGGTATGCTTATGTACGTGTAACACAAAATAGATACTCAGTAATATGTGTGCGAGCAGGGGCCAGGGTTAGCTGTGAAGCAGAAGTCACGTAGAAACTGAAGTATGTTCCCTTGTCTTTGAAAGAAATCATATTTTGAATCATATAACTCAGTTTTTAAATTGCTACTTTCAATGATTGATTTATTTCTTGAGATTTGAACCGTGTCTATCAACTCAGATAAAAAACAATGAGAAATCATTTTTAAAATATTTTAAGTTCATTGTCATTCTATTATTCTCAACCCTATCGATACATTCAATGATAAAAGATATTTTATATATTGTACATCACTCAGAGAATGGGCAGTAATGGGTAAAACACAATGATAAGGAGGCATTCAGAAGATTTAGTTGCTCTCTGCTCATGAGTATTTATTGATGGAAAACCTTTAGGCTTTACCCTAGGCTAATAGAGGTGACTGGAATAAGAGGGATTTAGGATGATAGGTTGGGCAGAGGGGAAAATATTTCATCAAATACTCCTAGATCAGCTGTGCATTACTCCATCATATGCCTACACCAACTCATCTGGAAAGAAAAGTAAGCAAAGAGTAGCATTCTTATTAAGGTGGTTTGTATTTGAAAGTCTATGTTTTAAGTAGAGTGATTTAACATATGAACACGAGGACAGAGGATAGACCCATTTTGAAGACAAAGAATGAGAAATTCAGAAGATCTGGAGTACATTCAACATACTTTATTGCACACATGGGCACACAGCTTTATTTAAGACATGCTTCCACTTTTAAACAGTTCAGCAGGCCGTGGAAAGTACGTGTTTTGCAGAGAGATGTCTGCCGGCTTTGTAAACACAACATTATTTCCTAAGCTGATTCCTAAGGCTCACAGGCGGAACAATTTTTCTTGAGAGAGTATATTAGAACTGTCATATTAGAGCATAAAGGATGCAGGGTTTGATTCAAATACAATTATTTTCTGCTGACTCTGCAGGAGACCATTCAGGGGAGCCCACCCACCCCTATCCCACAAATCTACATATGTAATTTGACACTTCTTATTCACAGGAGGCCCAGCTAATGGGGGAGCAGAGCTAATGGAAGTCAGAATAATAGTGCCTAGGTGTAGTATTTGCATAATGAGTTTAGAGTTGACAGTACATTTCTAGCATGTAGAAGGGGTAGCGTGGCGAAGTAAATGAAACACCGAGGTAACAGCAATAGATCATACTGCACTGTGTGTTGCAAACCTTGAGCAATTTGAGAGGTTAATGAAGAAAGCAGTGGTTCCCTATGAGAGCCTCCAGAAAATATTAGCAAACAACAAAATGAAGCTGCCTAGAGCATGAGAAAATATCTATAGAATCACAACTCAGGTTTTCTCTCCCCTGTGCTCTGTGGATGAAGCAATATCAACTTCAACATAAGGCGTGTGCTAAGAATTAATGATTTGATGGATTAATTGCTTTCAGCCTTTCAGTCTCAAGCCAGCTATTTCTTCTAACACCATTAATCCTTAAGAAACGCCCTGTACTGCAATCATTTCTGCTGAAACCTTACTAGTTTAAAGTTACAATGTAATATGCAAACAAATCTATGTAAGGAATTGATATTATTTATTATTATTAAATAAACTACATGCAGGATCAAACGTAAGCTATTTTCAGGAATAAAGCTGTTATTCAATAGTGTAATTGTGGATTCAAAATATTTCTTAGCAGTCCCAACAAGATCAGCCATCTTCTAATTCTCTTTTAAAATCTAATATTCTCCCTGGCTCTTACGTCTTTACAGAAAGTAAAATGTTTGTCTCCTATATGCTTAATGTGTATCATGGACGGGTGCTTCTCAGGTTTAGTGTGTATATGAATCACCCTGGGATCTTGTTAAATGTGGAATTAGATTCAATAAATCTGAGCTGTCCAGAAACTGTACACTTTTAACAAGCTCCCAGCTGAAACTGACGCTCCTGACGTGGGAACTCACTGTTGTTTCTCAAGAGGCTTCAGCAGGACTCGGTAGAAATAGACATATACTACATAGGAATGGGGAGAGTGAAGGTGGAGTGAATTGATTGTTCAGCAAATCAGGATGGAGAAATAAGATAAGGTAGCTTGATGTTTGGTCCACATGTATTCTTGACTTTTGTCCAATTGTATGAATTTCTGGAGATCAAACTCAGAGCTTCCCCAGACATGATGAACCACACCTTTAACCCTGGGACTTAGGAGGCAGAGGCAGGTGTATCTCTGAGTTCAAAGCCAGCCTGGTCTACAGAAGAAGTTCCAGGCTAGCCAGGATTACATAGTAGGACTTTGTCTAGCATATATATATATATATATATATATATATATATATATATATATGTATATAGATA
>CABHPH010139113.1:24697-50119 GCA_902168325.1 Peromyscus nudipes
ATATATATATGAACAATAAAATCCCAAGGCTTCATGCATGCTAGTCTGGGGAAATTATATTCAAACTCCCTTCCAGTTTCAAAGTTATATACTTAAAACCATAAAGCTTGTGACTCTTAAACAATACTGTTTTCTAACACTAACAAACAAAAACTTTCCTAATTTAACTTAGTCACCTTGAAAATACAGTACACTGACTATTTTAGGAACTTTGATTTTGGAATATCCTGCGGCCACTTTGAGTGTAACCTAAAAATCAGTGACATTACTTTATAGTACCATTGAACTGAGACATGAAGTGATCTCAATTACCTCTTCAAATGTTAGAAGAAAATCTAATCAGAAGTTTGAAGAGTTGTAAAAATCCTTGTGACTACGATCCATATCTACTTTATCTTGGTCTCTTCTACAGCACTATTTCCAAAATCCTTTCCTATAAGCAATTGTCTGCAGTGTATCTGCTAAGAATACATATTTCTAGGGTGAAGTCTTTCCTCGTAAAATAAAAATCTTCAAAAGAATCTATATTTTTTTCTCACAGATGATTCTAATGTAGAAATAGTGGCATTCTATACAATTTCCCAGAGTATTCACCACAGACTGATTTAACTGGTGCCTAAATGAGAGAGTGAAGAACGGATAAACAAACCTGTCATCTAAGCGGTTGTCATTTACTTATTCATGAGCAGAATGCATTAGCTAGCTTCAGAATTTTAGACATATTTGCTATAATACACAGTTTAATCCAGATTAAGGGTCAGAAATGAACTTTTTCCACTGTGAGCATATAAGGCCTTGAAAGCTGGGACTGGGCATTTAACACTGTTGTATCCCTAGCACTCAAAATATCGAGTGGCCCACAGTAGGTACATGTAACTTTCTGTTGACTTGAATACATTGCAGCATACATCTTAAAGGGCACTCTAACTAGCTTAACAATAAATGGAATTGTGAATGCCTCAATTGTGAAATATCTCAACCTCAGGTTGTCTTCAACACGGACCATTGACTATAACTTCCGGTTGCCCAGACATTGATATTGTTCTCTTACAAGGCAACCCTGACTCCAGAACCATGATCTTCTTCAGAGTGACATGTTGTCATAGTTTCTTTTCATGCTGTTGTGATAAAACGCGCGGACGAAAACAGCTCAAAGGGATTGTTTGGTCTAGAGCTCCAGCTACGGGCATCATGTGAAGAAGACACACGACAGCGGGAGCTTCAACCAGGTCACGTTGCATCTACTGCCTGGGAACAGAGAGTGATGAATGCTTGTGCCGAGGATCCAAGCCCCGGGATGGTGCTGCTCGCGTTTATGTGACTCTTCCCAAAAAACTATGTCCAAATGCCAAATCCCTCACAGTGTGCCTGGAGCCTTGACTCCTAGGTGATTCATATCCTAGCAAGTTGCCAACCGATGCTAACTGCACACCTCTGAAAGTACTTACCCACAACTTAATATACAATTATATTCACCTGTTGAGATTTCATGTGCTGCAGTGTCCTCTATAGCGAATTAAAAATATATAAAAATCTCTGTATGCTTCCTACCCACTCAGAGAGTATGGGCTTAATGGCCTTGAAATTTTACGCTGACTTTTTAATCTATAAATATTTTCAATTGTTTTTTCTTATTGCCCACCTTCCCACACTTCCTTGCCTTCTCTTCTTGTTCTCCATTTCATTCTCCCTCTCCTTTTCCCTTCTTTACTCCACTTCCATTAGTTTTTTCTTCCTTCTATTTTCCTCTTCCTCCACTTCCAAAAACTTGGGCACATAGTAGGAAGAAGAAGGCATTCTACCTTAAGTTTTCCACCTGTCTATTTCCAATCATGAATTTCAAAGACACTGGAAAAACCATCGCCCTTCTTGCTCATGAGGTAAGGATGTGCTAAGTTGTTGACTGTTATTTTTCTTTCAAACTCCCTTGAAGCAAGGGATGTGCTCAAAGTTGGAAGACTACAGTGAATGGGGAATCCTCCTCCCAAAAATGCTTGTACATTGGACAGTGGCAACTTTAGTTAGGGACACTATTGTGAAAGAGAATTAATAAAATTTATGTGAATTCTTCAAGGTGGAGAAAAATGGAAATACAGGGGCATGGTGCCAGAGAAGAATAAGATGGTATTCTTATAAAACTTTACATTAAAAACTACTTCTAGGTTAATGAAAATGAAATATGTAGATTAAACACAGAGTACAAAAGAAACAACACATTTGAAACTAACAGCATGGATTTGGGTCTGACTGAAATGCCAAGCCATGAAATCTGTAAACATATCACCAATAAACAAAAGAGATACTTACTAGCCAAAGATGATAATAAGTTTGATTATTATGTTCCTACTAAGTAAAGCCAGAATCACTTAAGGATGAAAAATGTAAATTTCATGAAATTTAGAAGGGTAAGCTGCTGAGATGATAATGGTTAAGAGCTGAAGGCCTGTGAACACAAGGATCTGGGTCCAGTTCCAAAGCTGTTCACTTCTGGGCTCATGACCTTGAGAAAACCAGCCTCAGCTTTCATAAAGAGCCTATTATACTTATGCTGCAGGGCTACTGTGAGCATCTGGGATGCTTTGCTGGGATATTAGCTGATGTGTTTTTCTTTTCAGGGAGAATTTGTCATAATGCCAAAGCCAAAAATAGAAATTCTTGCTATGGAGTACCAAATAGATTTGAAGACATTTCTGCTATGTCAAATTATTAAATCACAGAAGCCAAATAATATGCCGAAACAGGGGAAAGAGGAATGGGTGAGTGGGAACAAGGCACACATATGTGACAAAGGAAGACAATCTGGGACTATTTGAAGATAGGTGTAGACTGCCCAGTCTATTAGAGAACAGCACTGTGTCTTCAGTGACCTCTGATTGTAAGAAGTAGCACCATGATACAATAGTAGAAGAGTTGAAAGGGTTAAAGATGCATAGGCTCAGGATACAGAGACTGGCCACCTCACTGTGTATGGTACAGAAGTGTAGCTGAGAATCCTTAGAGAGATCATTAGAGCTGAGGGTGTGTTGGGAGGCTTAAACTTAGAGGGCTACCGCAATCACCAGGGTTCCAGAGAACCAAGTAGATCCGAGAACTCTAGAGGGGAAGCATTTGAATCACTGTGCCCAGGCAAGACAGCACAGAGCTGAGAAAGTGTCAACCTAGATGGGAACTAGCTGAGGGTAAAATATTTTCTCACCCCAAAGCCTGGATGCTACATAAGTCTATCTACCTGTCATCCCCTGTCACCCCAAATATCAAGAAAGCTTTGAAGAAAGGGTAGTAGAAACCATGAATAGGCTTAGTTCACCCAGAAATCAGGATTCTATCTATGTCACCAGTGAGATGAGTTTTGAAATAGAAATTCAGTCATAGAAAAATATAAATTTATATCTTTATGGTCAATGTAACTTGTACTTTTTATATTTATAGAGGGATAAAGCCCTAAGACTAGCTATGAAAACATAATTTGTAAAGGCTAGCAGGCACTACTATCGAGGAGAACCTTCAGAGAAGGCAGGACCTTGCTGTTAAAGAAACCAAACTGAAAATTCCATTTTTGGAAGTGAGCAGGATCTGAGCCACTACTTACTTATTAAAGAAAAACTTCTTTGCTCAAAGATAGAGTCCAGATGGATGACTATAACCTTACCATGGCAAGAATACACCTTCACTGTCTTTAGTTCCTTATAATTCCTAGTACCATACTGAACCTGTTGTGTTTGCCTTCTACATTTATCTCCGAAATTAAAGTTTGAAAACAAAGCAGATTCCCTTTGAGAAAATTCTCAGTGACATCCAAGTATGATAGAATAAAAAATTGATAAGTCATTAGGAATATGTGTGCATATACATATCCATGCAATAACAAAGAAGAAAGAGGCTATTAATTTGAAGGAGAGTGGGGAGGGTTCTATGGGAGGCTTTGGAGAGAGAGAAGAGAGCAAAGAGAGAAATGTTGTAATTATATTATAATCTCAAAAGTAAAACAAAAAAGAAAATTAAATGTTAAAAAAATGAGAACTACTGGCCTTTATAATTAAACCTAGCTTCTAAACCAAATTACTTGGCACAGTAACCACAGAGTGAGCTGAGGTGTATTTTGTAACTCCACAGAGGTTCTGAATGTCAAGTTAATCTTAGAGATTGGTATAAGGCTTGAGTTATTTGACAAGGTGCTTTAGTTTTACTATGCATTGGAGAGTTAGCAGTCTTTAAAGCTCAGAGAGAAGTATTAGGCTTATTAAGTTTTCCACCTCTGTTCAGCCTAAACGTCACTACAGAAAAACTAGTACCAATATTAGAAACTAACACATCTGATCCTTACCTCCAGTAGAAGTAAACACCAACAATCACCAAAGGGGGTGTTTGCAGATATTTTCATAGGCTATAATTTGAATTAGAGGTTTTTTGTTCTGTTTTTAGATATTCATACAGAAGTATTTGTCCACACACACATCCACACACATATCAAACCATTACCCATGTGGTTTAGCATCAGTGACAAAAGATTTCTCAGCCTCTGTTTTAAGAAATTAAGGCAACAGGCTTTAGCATTTGAGAAGTGCTTTTGACACAGATTATAGTGCACAGGAGCCTGGTACCTATCTTGACAGAAGTCTTGAAGTAAGACAAGAAATGCAGGCTTATCAGAGAACAAGGTCATACCAACAGGACTGACACAATTGGCCCCTTATTGTGTATCAGGGTACTGACAGAAGAGAATGACTGAATATACAGATAAATGCTACAATTGTTTATTTATCAAAGCTGTGTGGTAAAACTGTTTTGTGGCCCCCAAATATCAGTAATGATACTTTCCTCATTTTTACATACATATATGCATTCCTAAACATAATCTGATCAGTTTGTATAATGTTACGTGTGTGTGTGTGTGTGTGTGTGTGTGTGTGTGTGTGTGCTTTCAGAGATGAGCATTTGGTATTGAATTACTAATTGGTGTGCTCCTCCCTAGAGAAGACTATTTCTCTCACTTTCAGCATTCCTTAGCTAACTGTAGTTCTTTGCGTAGGGTTGAAGCCTGGTGGGCTTTCCTCTGCCTACTTTGGCATGGCGGATGTTGTCATCCTTTCTCAGCTCATGTTTAGGTTGTCATGCTGCTGTGACTTTATGGATGTAACTTCTGACACTGCTAGGAGACAATCTCACAATAAACTCTCTGATCCGCTGACTCTTACAGCCTTTCCATCCCCTCTTCCACAATGTTCCCTGAGACTTAGTTGTAGGAGTGTTTTGTAGATATATCCACTGGGTCTGAGCTCCACAAGTACTAAGCATTTTAAACCACAGAAGGGTATTTAATTTTATCAAGTATCTTTTGCATGATTTGAAATAGTCATATGTTTTGTATTACATACTGTTCTATGTTATATGCAGTACAACACTGATTCATTTAAGGGGCTCCTGCTTTTATTCTTGGGATAAATCCCTCATGATCATAGTGAATAATCTTTCTAACATGCCATCGGATTTTTGTCCACTAATATTTTGTTGAGGCATTTTTTTGTGTATCTCTCTCTCTCTCTCTTGTTCTCTCTCTCTTTCTCATCTATCTATCTATCATCTGTCTCTATCATCATCATCAGTCTATCTATGTATCTCTATCTAATCTATCTTTATCTAACCTTTCAACCTATCATATCTCTATATACAATCTATATTTACATATGATCTATCTTATCTCTCTATATATCTATTATCTATCAATCTATCTCTATTTTTCTATCTACATTATCTGTCTATACATCATTTGTCTATCTTACTCTATATGTCTCTGTCTCCTTAAGAATAATGCCCCTGTAAAACAGACTTTTGCTGTGTCTTTTTCTGGTTTTGGTGTCAGGATAATGTAACCTCATGGACTGAGTTTAGAATGATTCTTTCCTCTTCAATTCTTTGAAATAACCCAAGAAGAATTAGTATTAGTTCTTTCCATGTTCAGAGTAACGCAGTAGTGAAGCCATCTGGTCCATCACTGAAAGTCTTTCACAGCTTTTCTGTATAGGTGAAATTTATATAAAGGTCAGTAGAAGAAAGCTGCCTTTGGCGCTTGTTCCTTTTACTTGCTGTTTGAATTGGAATAGAAATTACAGCATGCTGGCCATTTCATTACAGTTATTCTTTAGGAGTCCCAAGTTTCTGCCTTTGGCACAGAGGTATAATACTTAGAAGTAATTCAATTATAATTGTAAAGTAGCATTAGGTCCATTAGGTCAGCATAAAACATTCTCTGTGCTTATTCCACAGTGACTGGGTCAAGAATGGTGGAATTCAGTGTCTCGTATAATTTCAGAGCTTTGTGGAAATTTCTCCAAACTCATGCCAAGGTTTTATGTGGCAGATTTTTCATTCCCAATGGTGTGAAACTATAATTGTGTTCTGGGGCAGTTTGGACAAAGTTGCTTCTAATCATGCTTCAATTTCAAAAGCCTGTCAGTTATTATTTCACATAAATATTTCAGTTATTTTTGAGATTGTTCAGTGGGGTCAGGGGCAGGACCCACACAACCAGATTGTTCTGTTGCTGACACAGTCTGTAAACTCCCAGCTCATTACATTATCTGAGCTTCTGCTTTCTTTGTATTTTATTTTATCTCCCACACGAAGTTACTGTCAACCATTTGAAAGAGTCTCAAAGGGGGGTGCTATTCAACATATTTTCACCATTTCTATTATATTATTCTACATATTCAATATGATAGATATATCAGTAACTAAGACCTGCTTCACAGAACGTACTGGCTTTAGTTAACAAGATTATGTTACTAACTGAGTGGAAGACTACTGATCCATCACTAGAATGGCTGTAGGGAAGAGTGCAGATCTAAAGTGCAGTTATTGAAATTTGCCTATAGAGCTGAAAAACCATTTCTTCACCCGTGGAATCTTCTCTAACATAAACTACATTCTAAGCCACGGATCAAGTCTCAGAAAATATAAAAGAATTGAACTCATTCTTTTTATCTTTGTATAAAGCTCAAAACCAATAGCAGAAAGAAATACAGAAGCCACACCCTTGGGAACTGAACAACACATATATAGATAACTAGTGGGTAATTAAGAAATCAGAGAGGGTAGGGTTTTTTTTGTTTGTTTGTTTTTGTTTTGTTTTGTTTTGTTTTTTGAGACACGGTTTCTCTGTGTAGTTTTGGTGCCTGTCCTAGATCTCGCTCTGTAGACCAGGCTGGCCTCAGACTCACAGAGATCCACCTGGTTCTGCCTCCCAAGTGCTGGGATTATGGGATTAAAGGCGTGTACCACCACTGCCTGGCCAGAGAGGATAGTTTTCAAAACTTCCTGAAGTCAAATGAAAATGTGAGTGAAATATACCAGAATACCTTGGGCAAAAACTATGAAAAGAACTCAAATACCATAGAAATAGTACCAAGAATTTTATATTCAATTACATAAATTTTTAAAAGTTTCTGCACAGCAAAGGAAACAATCACCAGAATGAAGAGACATCCTGCTGATGGGAAAGTCTTTGCCAACTACATATCAGTCAAGGTTTATCTACAGAATACATAAAGAATTTTGTGATTTAAATACTATGAAACAAACTAATGTAATCAATAAATAGGCAGATGGATTGGATAGATAGCTCTCAGAAAAAGAAACATAAATGACCTATAATATTTCTTGAATTACTCACCATCTTTACTCAGCAGGAAAATCCAAATTAAAGCTGCTTTGAGACTCAGTCTTACCACACTGAAAATAGCTAAAGCTAAACAAGCGAATGATAACAAATACTGGAGACATTTGGGGAACAGGAACCACTACACACCATTCATGGGAATGTAAACTGGGGTAGCCACTGTGAAAATTGGTAAGCAGATTCTTCAAATTTTTAAAATAGAACAACCACATAACCCTCCTTGGTAGCATACCATAGTGATTCTTGTGAAGCCGTGTTTACCGAAGCGCTGTTTTGTTTTGTTTTTTCAAGGCAGGGTTTCTCTGTGTAGCTTTGCACCTTTCCTGGATCTATCTCTGTAGCCCAGGCTGGCCTCGAACTCATAGAGATCCTCCTGGCTCTGCCTCCCGAGTGCTGGGATTAAAGGCATGCGCCATCAACGCCCAGCTTCTGAAGCATTGTTTTCAGTAGCTAAGAAACAGAATCAGTTTAAATGTCTATCAACAGATAATAAACAAGAAAAGTATAATGCATATACACAGAATTTTTTTAGTCATAAAGTTATGATGTATGCATAAAAACATATGGAACAGAGATCCTTCCACTACATGAAGTAAAATAAGCCATTCATAGAAATGTATCATGTTTTCTTTCCTATCCAGCATTGAGATTATTTTTAATTGTGTGTGGTGGGTTATAGAAAGAGAAAAGGAAACAGGAGATTTCCATGAGTAAACTAGGGATGGAGGGGGCAGTAGAGGAGAAGGGAGGGGGGATGGTCAAGCTGAGGGAGGGACGGAATAGGAAAGCAATGAAAGAGATATCTTGATAGAGGGAGACATTATGGGGTAAAGGAGAAACCTGGTGCTAGAGAAATTCCCAAAAATCCACAAGGATGACCCCAGGTTAGACTACTAGCAATAGTGGAGAGTGTGCCTGAACTGGCCTACCCTGATAATTAGATTGGTGAATACCATAACAGTCATCATAGATCCTTCATCCAGTAACTGATGAAAGGAGATGCAGAGATCCACATCCAAGCACCAGGCCAAGCTCAGGAACCCAGTTGAAGAGAGGGAAGAGGGATTATATGAGCAAGGGGAGTCAAGATCATCTACAGAGTCAACTGAACCCAGCTAATAGGAACTTATGAACTTCAGACCAACAGCTGTGGAACCTGCATGGGACTGGAGTAGACCCTCCAAATATGAGAGACAGTTGTCTGGCTGGGTCTGTTTGAGGGGCCCCTGGTATTGTGATCAGGATCTATACCTGGTGCATGAGCTGGCTTTCTGGATCCCATTACCTATGGTAGGACACCTTGCTCACCCTTGATGCAGGGGAGAGGGGCTTTGTCCTGCCTCTACTGAATGTACCAGGCTTTGCTGTCCTCCCGTGGGAGGACTTACCCTTTTGGAGGAGGGGATGGGAGTGGGTTGAGGGGTGGTGGGGGGAGCAGGAGGAGGGATGAGAGGGGGAATCTGTGGTTGGTAAGTAAAATGAATAAAAAAAATTTAATTAAAAAAAAGTAGAAAGAGGACCATGGCAGAGGAAGGAAGCAACCTTAAGGGATGAGGACTAAAGAGAAAGAGATGATAATGGAATTTATTTAACATGAAGGGAGGAAGGAAAGACCATTTGGTTGTAGCAAGTGGCATCCAAAGGAGGAGGTAATGGAACGAGTAAGAATAAAGTTCAATATATATGAATGAAAATGCCATAATTCAAACCCTTACTTTGACCAGTAGCTTAGAAAAAAAGAATAGTTTGGTGGTTGACTGTAATAGTAAGCAATGCTAGATAAAGAAAGGAAAGAATGTGCAGAGTTAGTGCTGAGAAACTTCGAGTGAGTGAGATAATGACTTCCGGTACCTTTGCTATCTAAGAGTGAAGGTGGCTTGTATTAAAATGGTACATAGTGTATCTGTTTGGCACAATTCTTAAAATTGTCACATTTATTAATCTAAAGAAGCTATGTTTCTAAACTTACATGCAGAGTGTCCACTAGTGATACACATAGTGAGTGTTTTAAACTTGAGTCTACATCTGACACACCCTGACACCTTATTAAAATGTGTTTTTCTAAGCTCCATCCACTAAGGCTTTGACCCAAAAGATTGAGCATAAAGTCTGGAATCTGCATTTTTTGATAAGTAATCCAGGTGATTCCACTATACTAAGATTTACCACACAATTTCAGGAAGTACAACATGGAGAGATATGTAAAAATATCTGATGCATTGTTCAGGCCTGGTATCAGGAACACATAAAATAAAGGTTGATTGGAATTTCCCTCCAGGCCTTTCTCTGGGATTTTTGACTTTTTAAAAAATCATTTGAGAGCGGATCCAAGGTCATGCATTCACACACCTTCAGTTCACACTCTAATTGCAGTCATAAATTTAATGTGCATTTTCTTGCCAAATCCTTAATTTTTCCTTGCACAACATGCAACACCATTTACATGTGTAAGTGGGTAGATTTATGTGGACAATTTTAGATCCTGGTGGGAAAAAAATTAGCTTCCAGTATCTAATGCTTTCACAAGGGGGATTTTACTCATTCATACTAATCACTACTCCTTATTATTACAGAGGGGCTGTGATCTGCCATTGCAAGAGGGCTTTTCCTTTTATATCACAATAAAATTTTTTTGAGCTGTAATATTCAGTAAAACCCAATTTGAGAAAATTATATCAGTTGGAAGTGGGCACAACCACTAGCGTTTCAAAATTTTATGTCTAAATTAATTGTGAATATATAATACATCGAGAGTGATTTTTCCACCTAGCGTTTGGCATGTTGGCAAGAGTTAAACAGTTTGGCGTTTTTTTAACCTTTTATAAAATCATCAGAACTATGGTTAACAGTTCCTCATATGCTTCCTAGAATACTCCTCAAAGGATGCTTTTAGACTGGGCTCAATATTGACCTCAGATTCTAGCCATTCTTTGTCTTTTGACCCCAAGTCTGTGCAGGCTACTGTGCTATCATTGGTAGGGTCAGGAGCCTTGGAGATCTAAAATGCCTGTACAGGCAAAGCCCTACCCACATGCCAGCCTCTTTCTTCCATCCCAAGTTTCCACAGCTAACAAGTCTGCAGGTAGTTGTGTCTTCCCATTGCACCTGTTAGCTTTGGCTGCCAACTTGACCAACCTAGAGTCACCAGATCAGATTGTCCCATGGTTATTTCTGGGGTAACTGAATTGACTGTTAGTTGTGTAGAAAGATCTAATCGACTATGTAAGTGGCAACATTTCATGGGCTGGGCTAAGAACAGTGTAAAAAAATGAAGAAAACCAGCAGAGCTTAAGCAGAAAGCAAGCATTTATTGCTCTCTGCTTTTTACTTCAGATGTGGTGCAACCAGCTCCAGCTTGTGGGATTTTTGTCCGTGATGATGGGTAACCTGGAATTGTAAGCCCAAAACAAAACAATAAAAAACTCTTCTTGCATGACAGTTAGGGTGTTTCGGCGAGAAAGAGGAGGGATTGTATGAGCGAGAATTGTTGAGACCAAGATTGGAAAAAGCACAGGGACAAATAGCCAAACTAGTGGAAACACATGAACTATGAACCAATAGCTGAGGAGGCCCCAACTGCATCAAGCCCTCTGGATAAGTGAGACAGTTGATTAGCTTGAACTGTTTGGGAGGCCCCCAGGCAGTGGGACCAGGACCTGTCCTTGGTGCATGAGCTGGCTGTTTGGAACCTGGGGCTTATGCAGGGACACTTGGCTCAGCCTGGGTGGAGGGGTCTGGACCTGCCTGGACTGAATCTACCAGGTTGAGCTGAAGCCCCAGGGGAGTCCTTGCCCTGGAGGAGATGGGAATGGGGGGTGGGCTGGGGGAAGGGTGGGGGGGGCGGGAGGAGGGAGGACAGGGAAATCTGTGGCTGATATGTAAAATTAAATCAAATTATAAAATTTAAAAAAATAAAAAATAAATAAATAAAAACTCTTCTTCCCCAAGTTCTTTTCAGTCATCATGCTATTTATTTATTTATTTATTTATCTATTTATTTATTTATATCACAGCAACAGAAATGAAGGTTGAACACCAACCATGTCCAAAACAGAAGACAGCATTAGCAAAGTGGTCCTGTTAAATCTGAATGGTTCAAACAATTGTGATAGAATTATTCCTTCCTTGGAGACCTCGGGGTGACATACTGTAAAGTATTAATGACCTGTTAAGGGGAGGAACTAGGGAGATGGAAACAAAAACTCTTCCTAAAGGTGGGGGTACTTATACACATGCAAACTCTCATTCTGTTCATTGTCCTTACCCACTTCTTAGGAAGCTCAGACCCAACTTCAAGCTTCTAAAACTGTTCTCACCTTAGGCATATATATCTTCCCATCCTAATTCCTGTGTTTGTTTTTAATTTTTTTTTTTTTTTTTGGTTTTTCGAGACAGGGTTTCTCTGTGTAGCTTTGCGCCTTTCCTGGAGCTCACTTGGTAGCCCAGGCTGGCCTCGAACTCACAGAGATCCGCCTGCCTCTACCTCCCAAGTGCTGGGATTAAAGGCGTGCGCCACCAACGCCCGGCCCTGTGTTTAAATATGTATTAAATCTTTCTTAGTAAATGCAAACTTCACTTCATAAAAGAGTGTATGTCATAAGTATGTAGAAGATCTCAGTTCTTTACAAACGGAACACTAGTCTGGCTATAACAGTGCAAGAAAAGCAGAAAGTTTTTATTCACAAATGAAAAAGTCCTTTCTTTCCTCATGTAAAAAGAAGTCAGGCAACCAGAGTTATGTAGGAGGTATTGGTGATCCCATACAGATATATAATGCCATAAATCCTCATCATAGACTAGTCTCTCTTCAGACATGATTAAAGAAATCACCACCCAAAATGATGTCATTCTACAAAGGTTGTAACACAAATCACATGGAAATATAATTTATATGAATGAATTTAAACTATTAGAAATTAATTAAATTCCAAAGAGTCCCTTGAGGCAATAGTAGGTCTGAAGTAATCTGTAAAGCCCTTCTGGAAGGTAGTTGTTTATGGAGTTCTCTGAGAGCTGCACATGGAAATAGGGACTAATTGCCAACGAAAAAGAATAAAAAGAGGTTTGAGGAATATTGCAATAACGCCTCTAAGTCAGCTGTATAAACTAAAAACCAGCTGTTTTTACCATCCGTGAGCCAGAGAAACATATTCTGAATGGTTTTCTAAATGAAAAGAGAAAGCTGGAGAAATAGTAAAACATCAAAGTGTTCTCCTTAATTATGTTTATTTTAATGGTGTATTTAAAGAGGCATTTTTATATTCGCAAGGCATACTGTCTCCAATGTTCTCTAGTATTCTTCAGAAACAAAGAAAGAATAGGTGCCACAAGTATTAAGAACTCTGTCCACCTGGGTATTTCTGATCAACAAGGGCAAAACAGAAAGTTGATGTGCAGTAGTGACAGTGACATGTTCTTGGAACTACAGATTACACACCGAGGACAAGTGATGGACTCTGAGGGTTCTTGAAATCAACATTTTCCCTTCTGGAAAAAAAACTAATAAAATTAAGAATATGAATGTATACTGCAAATAGGGCTTTTAGTCAAGACACATTAAACAACTTCATGAAGTTAAAACTTATTAAATAATAAACAATAAAAGCAAAAGATGGAATTGTTTCTTGTGAACATTCACATATTGGCTCCAAGTCTTTGCACTGTTTTTAGACAATGTATTTTGAGAAACCAGAAAAGATTCTCTTCAGTTTATAGCCACAATGAAATTACAAAATCCACCCATTGTACTCAGTGTGTTTTAATTCAGGCTAAGGGCTTCGCTTTCATATAAACTGTATGTGAGTTTTTGATGGGTCAAAGTCATAATCATCACTGTACAATAAATAGATGAATTGAAATCAGGCTACTTTTAAGAAGGTGTGAAAATAATGTGATTAGTTACTTATTATCATAAAAACCCACCCTCAAATTCAATGATAATAATGATTTACTCCTTTTGAGCCTATATGTCAGTATACGGACTTTCCTTCAGATCTGTGCCTTGATGGAGACGGTTCATGAACCTCAGACAGTTAGCAATTACCTAGGGGCTGGATGAAGGCTTCCATCAGGTGTGGTGACCCCTCTTTGCTCTCTATGCTTCTTATCCCCAGCAGGATGAGACTTGCCTGCATGGTGGTTACAGAGAGTCAGAAAATATGTGGAAGAGCTCTGAAATTCCAGGTCATTACTACAGAAGTTTCTTTGCATTGCTTTCTCTGAGCCAACGTAAGCTTCAAGACCAGTCCAAATTCAAGGAATTGAAAAAATTTGGCCATCTGTGACAAGCAGTATGTTGAAGAAAAAAATCTGTGAGACAATGTGCCCTCTGCAAGAATCATAAGAAAGAACATAGATTTTGTAACACATAACACTATGGAATGACATGAGACTTTTATGGGCATCTATCATTTTGAATTACAATATGTCAGCACTATACTCCAACTAATTTTAATGACTTATGACATGTATTAACTTGGGGGGCACATAGTCACACTGATATGTAAAATTGTGTAATTTAAGCATACTGGCAAATAACACTTAACTTTATAGGAAGCCCCTAAAGAGCTCAAGAAAACAAAACATGTCATGAGAAACCCATCAATACCAAACACCAATTGCCTCAGGTTCTGAAATATTCAATGAGGTAAATTCAATGAAAGATCCTTCACACTCTGATTCCTTTTGGATCATTTCATTTGCTCTTGGGCTGTGGGTATAATAAGGTTGGAAAATTCTGTTGGTTCTTTAGGCTGAACTAGAATCTAATTCTAGTGCCATCCTGGTACCTTGAGGTCTAAATCTTCTATCATCACTTTAAAGAAATCTAAAAATTGCTAACAAGAAGTATGATTTTATGCTATTTATTATTATTTATAGAGCACATGCTTAAAATTATTGAAATACACAGTATAGAACATTTATTTTTGAAGTACTAAACATACAGTTTTAAAGTTTTTATCTAATTTTCTCCCATATAGCACACAAACATTTTAAGAATAATCTCAATACATACAAGATCTTTTAAAATAGGGAACAAATATATGTTAGGAACAAAAGACTGCACAATCTTGAGTAGCATGAATGCATGAAGTGCATATCTTGCATATTTGGACACTTTGAAAATATTGGTTTCCAGGTCTCTGAAGTTAATAAAGAGCAGCAGTGTTATATTTCAGTTTTCTGAGCTGGTGTGAAATTCAGAGCTTTCTACCCATGTTTTCACATTCCCTTTAGAGGGAACTCTAGCATTTTAATTTTTACACTGCTGGGGACTGACAGTCAAGGTAAAAAGGGTGTAAATAGTTAGTAATTGTAAATCAATTTATTTAATAATTCCAAGTAATTATTGACTTAAGTTTGTAGATTCATTATATACTGCCCTTTCTGCCTTCTAAATATAGTGATTTGTAGCTTCAAATCATTAACAGGCATTCTTGTATTAAAAATGCCAGGGGGTATTTTGTGATTTGGTTCATTAGTCTAAAACAAAATGAAAACCCAAGATTTTCAATACTGTAGTCTAGGAAATTATTTGTCACCTAGGATTTTGAGGTGGGAGAAGTAACTATAGTCCACAGCCCCCCTTTAGCCTTCCGTCTGTGTGAGAACATGTGCTTTTATGAATACCACTTCAATGCAGGAATAGCAAACTAGTCAAAACTCCTGGATTGTGCTTGGCGGTCTGGATCAGTGAATCAACACTGACAACAGGAAGAAGCAGCTGAAAATGAAAATCAAAGTGCAACACGTAGTGGGAGGAAGGGATACTCACTTTGTTTTAAGGAGTCAGATTAAACCAGTTTGTGTTCTCTACAACTGTAGCATGAATCTTAGAGAGTCTTATTAATAAAATCAAACCTGAGCCAGGTATTGGGGTGAACACTGGAAGGTCAGAGAGACAGAATAAGCCACAGCTATCTCACCTCACCGGATCCTCAGCTGGTCTTGCTTCCTCAGACTGGAAGCCTCTGTGTCCTCATATCCGAATGGCTCTCAGCTGAACTGCTGCTTGAAAGCCTGAATGCTTAACCAGGCCAAATGCTTCTCCATGCCAAATGCTTCTCCAGGCCAAATGCTTCTAGTTTCTGGTCCTCACGCTTTATATACCTTTCTGCTTTCTACCACCACTCCCTGGGATTAAAGGCGTGAGTCACCATGCCTGGCCGTTTCCAATGTGTCCTTGAACTCACAGAGATCCAGAGGGATTTCTGTCTCTGGAATGCTAGGATTAAAGGCGTGTGCTACCACTGCCTAACCTCTGTTTAATATTGTGACTGTTCCGTCTCTGACCCCAGATAAGTTTATTGAGGTACACAATATTTTGGGGAACACAATACCACCACATACAACTCCTTTTCCTCTCAGTCAGGAAGCACTGTGGTTTCTTTCCCTTTTGCTTTTTTCCCTGTGATGAAGGTTTTGTTGACACTGTAACAAGTAACAGGTTTCTTTAAGTGGTGCAGAGTCACGCCGGGCGGTGGTGGCGCACGCCTTTAATCCCAGCACTCGGGAGGCAGAGCCAGGTGGATCTCTGTGAGTTCGAGGCCAGCCTGGGCTACCAAGTGAGTTCCACAGGAAAGGCGCAAAGCTACACAGAGAAACCCTGCCTCGAAAAACCAAAAAAACAAACAAACAAAAAAAAAGTGGTGCAGAGTTACTTACTGAGAAACTCCTGCAGGTCTGTTGACTGCTGTCTGCCCTTTCCTCTGATGTGGACTTCCACAAAGCCCAAGCCCTGTCCTTCTAAACCTTGTCACAGTGGGGTTAGAGAGCCCTGCCATGGGCTCAAACCAGTACATAGGTTAGAAGGTATGGCTGTACAGAGACAGACAGCTAAGTGTTGCATTGTGAAAGAGGGGATAAAGTCAAGAGCACATGGCTAAGAAATCACAGATTTGAAGAATGAACCAATTTAGGAAAGGGATATAGAGAGTCCGCACTTGTGTGAGGCAGCTCCGGGAAGGTTGGACTATCACTCACTCCACTGCTCAGTCACTTGGGTTTGCCAAAGTTTAAGTTCAAAGAAGGAACATGATGCAAGGGCTTTGATCATATTTTCCATGATTCCTTAACACAAAAAACCCTCTGTTATTCTTTATGTTAATATTAAACACAAATTAGGTAAGACTGTATAATTATGTAAATAACAAATTGGCACAATCCTACTTGCTCTCTCCTCTAGTGTATAGGTATCAGAAAGAATAAGAAACTAATATTAAAGTCAGCTGCAGAGTCAAAACAGAGAAATGACCCTATTATAAAATTAATTTGTATTTTGTGTTTCCAACACTAAGTCAATGCTGGACTAGGGCAGGGGCAATTATAATTCTGTTTGGAAATATTGATGCACTACAGAACAGTGTTTTCACTTTGAAAAACCCTTTAAACAAGTAAAGGGAGAGGAGCTCTTGAGTATGAAAAAGCAACTATGCTGATTTGCTTTATCCAACCTTGAAATATCACTCAATAACAGGAGACAATGGCAGCTTGCCCAGATTTTGAGGCTTGATTTCCAAATCAAATAATTTCAAAGAATCTGCAGTGTGCCCACTCTCCACCTCAATCAAGAAGGACAGAAACTATTTCCCTGCACTTGAATTTCAAGCACGATTCTCAAAGGTGAACCATGTGCCCTTCCAGAAGACACAGACAGCTTAGTGTGAGCAAGGTGATAGTCACAGGCTGAGACATCCTTCCCACATCAGTGAGGGCCGTGGGAATAACGCAAAGATTATAGGGCAGGACTCGGGGGAACAGCCTGGGGGAACAACCATATGCACTTTAAAAGAGGAAGAAAACGATTACAGGACAAAATATCTTAGAAAAACATAGAGTAGGAAAAAAAGAGTTAGGGGGACAGTGACAAATACCCTAAATTTCCTTTGCAAGGAGAAGAAGCAATAGCCAAAGGAATAATTGAAAATGGACACTGAAAAAATCTGCATTAAGTCATATACTTAAAATCTCCTTATAAAACCAAAGCCAGAGTCTATCAAAGCCCCACCCACCTAGCACCACCTCTGTGATTCTTCTCCCTCAGACCTTATCTTCCAGGCTCTCCTGATTACGAGGATGAAGTATTTTTATTGCCATATTCACCCTTTCTTATCACATACAAACAATGAGTGCAGTCACTTTCAGTCACCAACATTTGGTGATTCCTCCTCCTCCTTCTGGTCTCCATGGCCTCACCTCCAATCTGCCTTCATTCTCCTCACATTTCAGGAGTTCCTGCTGCTGCATGGATTTTCTTGGTCCCTTGGTAACTTTGTCCTATTTCGGGATGGAAACACTCATGTGTCCTCAACTCTGTTGGGAACCTATCCCTTGAATCAGTGGCCCTGCACTAAGTCAACACTATCCCCTCCAGTGCCCCACACTTCACACTAGAGCTCTTTTCTACCATGCTCCCAGATTCCCTTTCTCTGCCGTGTTCAGTCTCACAGGTCACCTATGTGTAAAATACAGCTCAATTTATTCTTACCCATAAAATTTCATGATCATAGAAGAGAGAAAGAATATTTCTTAAAAATATTCACTTTGTTTCTAATTACCCTCACACTACTCTAACTTTTAAAGGAAAGAATTTATGTACTTTCCTTGACCTCCATGTTGGACTCAGTGTTCCCAGAGCACAAGAACCCAGCCTATTGATTTATTATAGAAGGAATTTGCTACACACAATATATGTATGTAGCATATAAATACATGCTTTTCAATGAAAAAAGTGATAAGATTGAAAGTTTATATGTGAGTGTACATAGAGTTATGTTTTAAGGTGTTTCTATATTACCAAAATAAGAGGAAAAATTTAAACTAAGTGATGTTTTACTCTCTGAATAAGGCATGTGAAATTTCTTCATCTGTGGAAAATAACCTTATCTCAATTGTCATTTTAGCTGTTTTATGATATTTTCAAAGTATGTAACTAAGAAAAATGAGTGTAGATTGTTAGAAGGGAAACATTATTAACTATTACATATAAATTATGACACTTGAAACATTTTAATACTTTTTCATATATTTCTGATTTCTAAGTATATTGACTATTACATTTATGGCAAGTTTATTAAATATTACAAATATTTAAACAACAGATTGTTTTGAGGAATCAAATATATATATATATATATATTTTTTTGGTTTTTCGAGACAGGGTTTCTCTGTGTAGCTTTGCGCCTTTCCTGGAGCTCACTTGGTAGCCCAGGCTGGCCTCGAACTCACAGAGATCCGCCTGCCTCTGCCTCCCGAGTGCTGGGATTAAAGGCGTGCGCCACCAACGCCCGGCTGGAATCAAATATTTTAAACATACAAGTTTTGATTTTAGTCATGATGAAACTTAAGAATACAAAATCACCTAAATAAGTTCAATGTGATATGATTTGTGTTTTGAGGGCACAGCTGTAAGTTTAAATTAAAAACATAATGAAGTGAAAAAAATCTTCATGCAGAAATATAATGGAGTTTGTCACAAAACATGATGGAAGTAAAAAAAAACAGTGTAAGAAGCTTATAGTTTACTATTGATATAAGCAATATAATAGAGGTTTGAGCTCATATTATAAGAAGTTTGTATAATGTGAAGATAGAGATAAAAGTTCAAATCAGGCATATTTGCACACACCCTTAATCAGCATTTGAGAGGCAGAAGCAGGTGGATTTCCATGAGTTGGAGACCAGCCTGCTATACATTTCGAGTTCTAGGAGAGCAAGGCCTACATAGACTCTGTCTCAAAAAAAAAACCCCTATAAATAAATATGAGATACATAGATAGATAGATAGATAGATAGATAGATAGATAGATAGATAGATGATAGATAGATAGATAGATAGATAGATAGATAGATAGATAGAGAGATAGATGATAGATAGATGATAGATAGATAGATAGATAGATAGATGATAGATAGATTTTAAAATCACAATCAATGTCATTTGATAAACAATTCATTGAGAGGAAACCTTCCCAGTGTACACGGGTTGTTAACAAGCGGACAGCCAAGTTTGCTGTTAACACTGGGGAGTATGATTAAGTGACCCAGAAGTTAACTGGCACAGTAAGTCTGATAGATGGTTGTAACAGAGGAGAAAAAGCTTTAAAGAGGAATAAAGAAGTCTGTAGCGTAGGCCCACTGGGTGCCAAGGCACTATTATGAGCAAATAGATGGTGGAGAAATGGGAGGGAAAGAGAATCAGAGTGATTCATGTACTGTGGGAGTCGTGGGACTTAAGAATTTGACAAGGAGCAGGGCGGTGGTGGCGCATGCCTTTAATCCCAGCACTTGGGAGGCAGAGCCAGGTGGATCTCTGTGAGTTCGAGGCCAGCCTGGGCTACCAAGTGAGTTCCAGGAAAGGCACAAAGCTACACAGAGAAACCCTGTCTCGAAAAACCAAAAGAGAGAGAGAGAGAGAGAGAGAGAGAGAGAGAGAATGAATTTGACAAGGAACTTAAGAAGTGAAGGCACAAGCTGATGTGGGTGGCCTGCACTCACCCAGGACCATGGTGAAGTCTGGCCGAGCTGCTGCCCAGGGCCATGTTTGGGTCCGTGGTCCTGCTACAGCTAGGGTCTATGTTGATGTCTGTGGCCCGTGTTACCATCAGGGTTGTGCAAACCATACCTGTTGAAATCTGAGGGCTATGCTGAACCAGCTGCCCTTCGCTGTCACTGGAAGCTCTGGTCCTGCCCTTCGCGGGCTGCTGCAGTGGGAGACCTGGTCCTGCCCTCAAGGGGAAAGCTGGTCCTGCCCCAGAAGGGAGAGCTGGCCCTAATGACCCCTGCCCTGGGAGAACTGCCCGTGTCCTTCATGGGAGAGCTGGCCCCATAACACCTGCTCCCTGTGGTGTGGGCATGGGAAAGCTGGCTCCACCCTAGCATGAGGTGGGCGGTTCCATTGGAGACCCAGACTGGCCAACTCAGCTACTACCCAGACCTGAATCCATGCTTTGAGTTGAACCCACCCCAACATCTACCCCAACTATGACCTGCTGGAGCATGTGAAGGGACTAGGTCTGAGAAACCACAGCAGCAGGATCTCCATGACTCAGGGCAACAGCAGGATATCTGAGAGGCGTTTCAGTGAGGGTTCAGTATTGACGGTGTACCAAAAGCCAGAGGCCTTTTAAAATTTCAGAACGAACAGTCTCACTGTGTAGAAGTTCGATGAGATGCATAGGCTATGAGAACCCTAAGTCAAGTCTCGTGGCTTCAGAATGGACAGTCTTATTGTGTAGAAGTTCGCTGACATGCATGAAGTTTGAGACTGGGCAAATACTTGTTTGAGTGACTACCTTAATCTAGCTGTGTGGTGTTTTCATTTGTGTTTCATTTGTGAGTTCATTATAATATATTGATTTTTAAAAATAAAAAATTAAGGCCAAAAAAAAAAAAGTCAGAGATCTTGAACCAGACCAAAAACTCATTACAATGAGCATTTGCAAGTAAAGCTGTTTGGACAAAAAGGTACACATTCTGTGACACACCGCGGCTCCCAGTGCTACTAAGACAAATGAAGAGGTGATGGAGAGGTAAGAAAGAGAAAGGATCGAAGTGTTTCATTGTTGTTGTTGTTGTTGCTTGTTTGTTTGTTGTTATTTTGTTTTTTTTAATATTTTAAATTAGTTTTTATTTTCTTTGGGTGTTGCTGCAAGAGTGAAGAGCAGATATGGTGGACTGGGAAATGAGAGGGATTTGGGTGTATGATGTGAAATTCCCAAACAATCAATTAAAAAAATTGTTTTTTGTTTGTTTGTTTGTTTTAATAAGTCTATGGGGAAAGGACTCTGATGACTTCCATCTTTAGAATTCCTGGTCAGCTTGAGTCACAAATCAGAAGGGATAAGAGTGTTTCCTGCTCAGTCTCTGGAGGAGAGCAGGGTATGGCTGAGAGTGAGTGGGCGTGTTTGATAGTAGTAGAGGGACAGCTTACAAAGGTTCCTGGTGATGGATATCAGTTAGTAATGGAAGTGCTCAGCTTATATTATCCTTTTTGAGGGGTTTTGTTTTTTGAGACAGGGTTTCTCTGTTTAGCCCTGGCCATCTTGGAACTCACGCTATAGACTAGGCTATCCTTGAACTCAGGGAGCCTCTGCCTCCCAAATGCTGGGATCAAAGATGTGTACCACCACAGCCTTGATTAAATTATACATTCTTCAAAATTCCATTGACATTGTTGACTATTCTATTTGACACCATATTCACATAGGAACTTAAAGTAATATAAGATCAGGTTATTATTCTATATTTACTAATTAGGAGGCATTATTCCCTCAAGTTTAAATTGCATAACTGTAAAATATCAACTGTATATCCCTGCTCAGTGTTGGGGTTCAGCCTTGATCTATCAAAGGATCATTTGAAAGGGGGAGTGAAGAATTGAGAAATGCTAGATAGGAAAAAATATAGAATAGATGAAGAAAAAGATAGAAACACAGGATAGCTTCGGGAGGGCCCTGGGTCAATACCCAGTTGCTTCAAGTTTATTTCTAATGGGCTTTTTATACACTAGCAAAGAGAGGCAAGAGGCCTCCCTCTTTCAAGATCAAAGCACAACATACAACCAAGTGTAGACCCTTCAAAACACCTTGTAACCACACCCCATGGCAAAGCATCTTGTGATTAGGCTTTGAAGTATAAGACACCTGGTAACCATGCCTTTGCACCCTATTATGCAGCCTTGGAGACGAACATAAACTCTGACTCTCTGACCTTGGGTCAAATGTCAAGTTGGAATCTATGTGGGCTCCCACACTGTAAAGCCTAGGAAGAAACAGTCATTATAAAGAATGAGTTTTACTGTTGGAACATATTTCAGGGACAGAGGCTCAAACTTCTCTTAGAATCACACTCCCGCTTGGTTTGCTGTGCTGAAGTTTGTATCATCCTGCTGTTATGTCTCCTATGTTTAGCTACAAACATTATACTAGGATAGATTAAACAGATGGAATTCAATCACTTATTTAATTCCATTTTAGTGTTCTCTTACAGTAACTCAGAATCACAAAACATTCATAGCGTGAATAAGAACAGAGAATCCCCACATTCCAGTTCTATGAAAAGCCTTCTTACCATTTTCTCTTGTATCTTAATTTTCTTTATCTATAAAGTAGACAGTTCAACTGTAAGAACTAAAAGTTAAGTGATGATAAGTACTCTTATAATGATAAATTTAATCACCAACACAAAATTCCTAAATATTTAATAATCAGCTCTGATGAGCTTATAGCATCAATACAAGCTACATTAAACACAGCATGGCTGAAAACAAATAAAGAACTTCCGAAAAGAAAGAATTTGAAGAAGTGACATTTTAAACAGCATGAAACATATTTTGGCAGGTGAGTGACTCTGAAAATAGAACATTGACTTAAAAAGCTGTTGATTAATGATTACATACATAAACATACATGAATGCTTGCTGGTGGCCATGTCAGAGGAGCAGCAGGTAGCAATTGAAGTTCAGTGTGTCAGTCTACCAGGAGGTGAGTTCCTGATGGGTGAATCTCGAATAGGCAAGGCCCTGAGACCACAGACTCCAGAATTAGTTTTGCTACTGCTGTACCTTCACGTGTTTGCTGCTGCCATCTTTCTCTGGTATCTGGCATGGTGTGAATGGGTGTGGGAGATCCCCACTGCCTGTAATGTAGTGTGTTCATCCCATGTAAATATCCCATTCTACTGGGCATTTTTACCTGTGGATTATTATGAAGATGATTTCCTCCTAGGCTGTGCTGTTTGACTGAAACAATGATTTCATAAAATAATAGCATTAGTTTAAATAGGATTTTAATGGTTTAAGGTTTTTAATAAATATAGTAAGGAATTATGATAGAGTTAGTTTAGTGGAAACATTAGCATAGGTAAAGGTAGGATAAAATGTTGCCCCTACCTCTATAAAGCAGAGGCTGCAGAGGATAAAAAACAGAACAAGGAAGTGTTACACAGCTGGAACACATGAGTTTCTATTGAGGAGCTGTGTAGACTGTGGCTTAGGTTAATGATTAAGAAAACCAGCTGAGTCCTAGTAGCCCAGCTAGTTTAAATTCTTTTAATCTTAATGTTGGGAGATGTGTTCACATGTTTCAGAGTGCATCATAGCTGAAACAAAGCCTTAGACTGACCTCAGGTGAGATTAAGATATTTTGATAATAGCTTTGAGGTTTAGGGATCAAAAAACAAAGCAGCTCAATATTACTAGCTGACATGTTTTCCTTTTGAAGATTGGTTGATGATCAAAGATGATGATTAATTCCTTGTGCCCATTTCTACCCTCAGTCTCCTGATATTAAAAAAACTATTGATGATTAGGTATGTACCTTAAAGATTGAAAGTAGAGCTGACTGATTGTTTTTCATGTATAAAAGTTTAGGTTTGTGATTCCATTAATATTCCTTATAAGATTACCTTTCAAGATAAGTAATAAAGTGATTGGTCCTTTCTTTGTAACTGCGAAACACTGCCTGCCAGTAAAAGAACTGGCTGAGAAGAATACCTTGCTTGCTTACATTCTGTTAATCTGTAACAAGTTGCTTGGATGTGAACGTATATGAATTCTTGGGGATAATTTGTTTTTTTACCTATAATACATAAAATGTTAAATTGTGTAAGCGAAATTGGAAACATATTTTATACTCGCATTCATTGTTAATAATTCACTTGACAAATGGAATGTAACTACATTCTAATTCCTATATTGCCTGAAAGATTTTGTTGGGGCATATAAGTTGTAGAGGAAAAGTAAAGAAAAAGAATAAGGAAGAATAAAGATAGAATTAGAAGGAAAACATCAAGAATGAGAGAATTAGGAGGAAAACATTAATGGCGTTAGAAGGAAAACATCAAGAGAGACAGAAGGAACATTTCTCAATAGAGATAAGAAAAGAGACTATAGAACACAGAATAAAGGATACAGAAGAAGGAAACCATCAAGAGAGTTTCTTTTTCCTTACCCCCTCGGATAAAAAGTCGTAGTACACTAACTCTGTGAATTCCTTTTATGCCCTGTGCTACTGGAGGTTGGTCCCCCAGATAGCAATATATGCTATGTATCCCCATACTATACTTCTGTATATCTGTATCTATGCATCTATCTACCTATCTATCTATCCTATCTATCTATCATCTAACTATCTGTCATATATATACACATACACACACATACTGTAAAAGTTGGAAGGTTGAAACCTAGTGAAGATAAGGAAAAAATGAAATACTTGTCAATGTAATTAACCAGTCTATAAGGGATAGAATTTTGAAGAAGAAATTATGTGACTATTTCTTAAAATTAGTTAAAGGAGAATATTATAGATATTGTAGAATGAATGGAAGATGACATGTACCAGTATGTCCATACTAGTCAAAGGTGACCCAGGAAGGTAGATGAAATGGTCACAAGACTCTTAAGTTTTTCTCAAAGTGAAAAGATAGCAGAATAATGAAAGAGTTCTCATTTCAAATCTGTATCTTGTGCCTTGACCTTTAGGATTTCCTAATTGCAAGCCTCTTATTCCTGCCCAAGTTTTAACATTTTTATTAATTAAGTCACAGCACTACTATTAATGCTACCACTCAAGCATACTTACTAGCTAGGATTCAAGAAACTCAAATGGTTTTCAGCGCTTTTCATCTGTTCCTTCTTCTCCATTTTTTGTTCCTTGCACATTTTCCCTTCCTTCCTTCCTTCCTTCCTTCCTTCCTTCCTTCCTTCCTTCCTTCCTCCCTCCCTCCCTCCCTCCCTCCCTCCCTCC
>CABHPH010139114.1:0-39342 GCA_902168325.1 Peromyscus nudipes
ATCCCAAACACAAACTTCTTAATCCTCAATACTGAACATGAACTATTTTCCTTTTCCATCTCCCTTAGGGATCTTGAAGTCTCAGCTCTCTCTTTAATGAAAGCCACCTCCTCGTGTGTTTCCAAGTCTCATTGTTTATTACTGTCAGACTGTGGGCAAGTTCCTACAGCAGCAAACACGTTGCTACTAATACTTGTACAGAAATACATTGCCACCTAGACACAGCTCTGTGAGATCATTAGCCTTTGTCTTTGTGTCTTTGCCTGTTGCTATGACAACACATGCTGACTCAAGCAGCTTAAGGAAGGACAGATTTACTTCAGCTCACAGGTCAAGGTCCAGTCATAACAAGGAAGTTAAAGCAGCAGGAAGTGGAAGAATCTGGTCACACTGTGTCCACAACTGGAAAGAAGAAATCAATGCACGCTGGTGCTCTTCTCACCTTCTCCTCCTTTGTATGCAGGCGAGGATCCCAGCACAGGGAATGGCACCACCCACAGTGGGCAGCTCTTTCCACATTAATTAACCTACTCAACATTCTCCACCACAGGCATGCTCAGAGGACAACCTAATCTAGATGATCCCTCACAGATAAGCTCAGAAATTGGTCTCCTGGGTAATTTTGGATCTTGTCAAGCTAAAAATTAACACTAACTATTATATCCTGCATTACAGAATTCCATCATATAGATACAACCTTCAACTTTTGCACTGTTGTGACTTGGGGCTGGATCATTCTCCATGGTAGAAAACTGTTCTGTTCATTGTTGGATATCTAGTAGCATCCTTGGTTTCTACCCTCTGGTTGTCAACAGCATCTTTCTTTCTATTTGTAACGATCAAGCATGTCTACAAACTCACTAAGCATTCCCCCAGTTTTATGGGAGGATAGAAAGACAGAATGGTACTACAGAAGACTGCTGCCCTGGACAATATTCCCTGAAGCACGACATCGAGAATTGCCTATGTGTCAAACAAAACAATTGAAAACCATTGCCTGTGTTCCATAGCATCTGCCCTGTCACTTTCCATTTGGAAACCTCTTGAAATTACTGTTTGTTCCCTGTGTCCAGAGATCTTGACACATATGGCCTGCCCCTTCTTATTGACTGTCACCCATGTCTCCTGCTGAAGGATGATGGCTCAGAGATCCTGAAAGTTAATTTTGTGTATGACACACCATGGCCAGTTCACACCCATGTTACCTATTTTTAGCTGTTAAGAGAGGGATCATTTTTATTTAGTTTATCATAGAATGACATGTACTTGGGTTCCTATTGATGGTGAGGATAAAACACGTGCAGCTTTTAGAACTGCTATCTTCAAGAGGAAATTAGCTTCTCCCTGGGCAGCCTCACACGGTTGTTTGGCTGATGACATCACATCAGACAACCTACAAAGAAACATCTCATTTTAGAAACAAATAGGAGCTATCTATAGGTAAGCATTGATTTTCAAATAGGTTGGTCAAGGGGAAAAACATTCTGCTTTTAAATGTCAGCAAGGGAAACTCCCATTTTACCCAGCACCTTGAAGCTGGGCCACTTGCCAAAGTGGAAAGTCTGTGTCACGTTAGTAACTGAGGGATGGGGTTTTGATGAATTTTTAGCCCGTTGAAAATGCCAACCCATTTTTATATGACGCAAACACAGACTCAATTTAAAACATAAAACCTGAAGAAACAGCCTTAAGACGAGAGAAACAAGGAGATTTCTACCAGGATCTTTAAAGTTCCAATCAGATGACATGTAACCTAGCAACAGAGATGCTGGTAAAGACCACGTACTGAGAATGTGAAGTTTCCCTCTGGAGACTAAGACAGGTCTCCATGTGTGTGAGTGTCAAGGCCTTCTTGGTGTGCTGAAAGAGGTCATATCACTGCTGTTGAATTTTTGCTAAGAAAAAATCAGAAAAACTTAAACTATCCTAAGAGGAGGGTCTCACGAGAAACAGTGACTGGGCTGCAAGCATCAGTGACAGCAAGAAGGAGGTACCCCAGAAGGCTCTTGAGGTTGAGCTGTGTAGGCCTTAGCTAGGGACACATATCTTTCTTTCGGTAAGCATCGTGGGGCACCTCTGATTGTTTCTGAGAGCCAGGGTCATGTTGCCCTGCTTCCACTGGTGTTGATAACAAAGCTTATAGAAAATAACAATGGATGGGGCAAGTGCAGCCCTTAGTTCTCAGACTTCATGGTTAAGCCTTGCTCTTTGAGAAGATGCCAATGACCTGAGCACAAAAGGCTTATGTATAAGACACATCATCCTAGGGACCAGAAAACGTTTTATTTTTTAAGAACCGGAAGTAAATATTTCATACATTGAGAGCCATATGATTTCTGCTACAACTATTGAACTCTGCTACCAGTACGGCACTACAACAGCTGTAGACAATATATAAAAGAATAGGTGTGGATATTTCCAAATAAAATATTATTTACAAAATAGACAGTGGACCACATGTAACTCAAGGCCTACAGCACATTGGTTCCTGATCTTTTCTTTAACTTATTTATTTTTATGTACAATATGTGTTTTGTCTGCATTAATGCCTGTGTACCACATGTGTGCAGTGTCTGAGGAGGTCAGAAGAGAGCTCTGGAACTGTAGTTATGGACCATTGTGAGCCACTCTGTGGGTCCTGGGAATCAAACCCAGATCTTCTGAAGAACAGCCAGTGCTCTTAAGCGCTGAGCCATCCTCTCCAACCCCTGGCTTCTGATCTTGATGGATGACATCATGCAGAGAATAACCCTCCCCATCTAGATGGGCTGCTCCTTGCAGCCTCTGGTCTCTAGGGTGCTACAAGCCCTCTTCCCCTCTCTGTCCATGCTGCTTCCTGACCTAGCCATCCCATTCTCCACAAGTGGTTTCCATTCTCTTCTTAGAATATGCAACTAGACCCTCAGTCTCCAGCTTGCCTAGTACCCCAGAGGTTAAAAAGTAGAGACACGCAACACAGCTTTCAAACCTCTCCACTTGTGCTGGCTAGTTTTAGAACATTTTCCAAACCTCAGTTCTGTCAACATATCAAGCACAGTCCAGTAGCCCCCTTTCTATGTTTCCTTGAAAATAATCCAATAGGGCTGCATTGAAGTTTTCATATTCACCTTGTTGTCTTTTCTCAAGCTTGGGCTATATCCATGCTGTCCTAACAGACAGTCCAGCAGAGAGAAACTGATGCCCTCAGTCTCATGAGGGCCCATGTCTTGATGACCATGATGGCTGCTCAACAGCTAGGCTTCACTTCTTCCTTGGGCAGCAGTGCTGATCGCTCACACCCGATAGAATCACCAGGAAATGTCCCACACAAAGACCCACTCAGAACGTTAATCCAGGACCTGCAGCGATGGGCCCCATGCTTCTCTGTGTTCTAATGTCCCCAGGTGATCCTGCCACGTAGCCAGCATTACACAACCACTCTAACACCCACACCATATGCATACTACTCTCAGGATTCACGTCCTACAAAACGGTGCTTTTCATCCTTAGTGCACCCACAGAAGAGCTGGTGACTTTGTTTCTTTAGTGGCTGGGCCTTTGATTCTGCATTAAAACAAGCTCTAGGGTTGAGCATGGTAGCACACACCTTTAACTCTAGCTCTAAAGAGGCAGACAGGAAGACATCTGTGTGTTCAAGCTCAACTGCTTCACCTAGAAGTACCAGGCCAGTCAGGGATGCAGAGTGATACCCTGTCTCCAAAAGAAAGGGGGAGGGAGGGAGGGAGAGAGAGGGAAAGGAAAAGGAAAGAAAAGAAAAATCTCTGGCTGAATCAGCTACTGGTATACCTGAAAACTCACACTTGAACACATGAGGAGCAGGGACTACAGCATTTGAAACCAAAGTCATTGCCGCTTTTCCAATGTTCTAATTCATGCACTGGGAAAACTAAGTGTCTGAACAGGAATGGGAATAAAAACTTTCTTTGGATTCACACTAGTCCCAAGACTAGTACCATATGCACACTCTAGTTGCAAGTGGCAGCTTCTCTGGACTCATTTCCTACCCGTGGGAAGCAAAACAGAAAATAACATCGGTTTGCATTTCAGCAGACAGACTTTTTTTCCAGTGGGAATAGTCATATAAAAGAGAGGGAAAAAAAAACCCTCCAGGCTGAGATTCCCTGCCTAAAGTTCACAAAACCCTGCAGGTTTGCCAGGGTCGGCTGTGGAGTACCTTACGATTATTTCCACATAAGAAATGAGGCATCTTCACAGAGGGGCTGCATAAAGGGGTACCAGGAGAGCCTTGCAAAGCTGTGCATCCGTGTGACTCAAATCTGCTCCCCAGAACAGCGTGGGCTGATTTTTCAAGCAACACTTCCATATGCCACGGGCAGGAGTTCCCCAGTTCTGGTTTGAATATCTCTTCTCCCCATGGACAGTAGCTTTGGGACCTAGGAAACGTTATTTCGCTTTTCTTACCCATTTCACCCCTCAGATATCTTCTGCCAATGACGAGAACAGAGGTCCAGAAAGAGCTTTGTTTAACACAGTGCCCGATACCTTCGGAACGCTGAGTCTTGGCCGTGGTATTTGACTGGTCCTCCTACGTGCCCAAGTGAAATGGCAACACTAGCCTTGTTGTCACTTGCCGAAAGAACCTGATTTTCAGCAAGGGAATCAAAATTCTTGTTCCCTCCAGCGGCCTTTTGGGTCTAGCCTATGAGAAGAATAACCGTTGGGGTTCACCAAGGAATGCAATAATGACCAGTCCACATGTGCACCTGTGGAGGCAGGAGATCAGTCTTGAAGTTGAACTAACCACAACAGGTTTTCTCCCAGCCTGTGGAAAGGAAATTCTCCTTGTAATCAAAATTACTTCCTTTTGAGGCCAAGGAAGTAAGAGCCAAGGACAAGTAGAGTTCCCTATGAGCCCCCTGGAGGAACCCAGCCTTCCAGTGGGATCTACACTTGGCAGCCAACAAAAGCTGGGGAAAGGAAGTGTTCCATAGGTTTTAATATGGATGACAAGCTGCCTGATTCCTCTGGAGTGTGAAAAGCCTAATGTGCAGGTAGTCCCTGGGCTAAGAGGTGAGCTAGCTCTGAACCATGCTTTGGTGCAGAACATACCACTTTAGAGTCTGGCCACTGGGACAGCATCTCTGACAAACGCTGATAAAAAAACGTTACAGTGCAGATAACCCTTGAAATTCCAGTGTCGGCCCCAAAGAACGGCTTCCCGAGATGGCGAGTGGGTGGACTTCCAGAAACACAGATTCAGCTTTCTAACTTTAGCCTGAACTTTCTGGTGCCTCTCAGCAGTACCAGGAAAAACATTCGGTGTGAAGGAGACTAAAAATAGCAGCTGGAATCAGAATGTGGAATCAGAAGAGTTTCAATCAGCCATGTGTACCCTCCTCCCTGGCCTCGCTGGGTCACAAGCAGCCATGGGGCAAGAGATTCAGGGCCTGGGAGACTTGGGGTTTAGATCAAGAGCAAGGATGAGGAGAGCTGTTGAGACTCCCAGGCCTGATGCTAACCACTTCACATGAGTCAACTGACTCAATGTTCATTCGGTGCTCAGAATACCTCCACATTACAAATAGGGAGATTTAACTCAGAAATATCAAGAAACCAATTCAAGGTCAACCCACTGATCAAACACTAGATCTTGGAAAAGAGCAACAAAGGGCTAAGAAAGAGAAACAAAAACTAGGCAGCTGGGTCAAGGACTTTAACAGAGAAAGGACCTTCAAACATAGGAACTAAGAATTGGAGGGGTGCTATCCATCTGATACAAATGAATAGAGAATTCTAGTCTGCATTGAGGAGGGAGAATTAGAGTATACATCAGCAAAGAAGAAACTTCAGGGTTGAAAATCAAAACCAAAAACAAAAATAGTGTGACATGAGTTCTCATAAAGAGACAATGAGGGCCTGTTAACTCCAAGTGGTGGTGGGGGCTGCTTTCAGAACACCAGTTCTTAAAGGTATTAATAGAAGTAATTAAACATGATTGGTGGGGAGAAAGTTGTGTGCTTAACAGAGTTAGATTTCTTGGCTTGACAGGCTCTAAGAACACTTATTATTTTCAGGGCTAGAGCTCAAACCCGGGGCCATCATGCATTCTAAGCAAGGAGTCCACCCAAGAGCTGTATCTACAGCCCATTTAAGAACTGTTATATAACTAGTGTGCATATATCGTGATTCTCTGGCCATAGTAGGTGGTGTTTCCCAAAGGTATTTGACCAGACCCTACTTCCTCAAACAAACCTGAGGGAAAACTGGTGTTTTCCTGAGATGATTGTAGGAGACTCGGGTTGGTCTTCTTATTCAAAGCTCAATCCAAGCACTTGTCATTGACACGCATGTCACTTAGGAGTAGTAAGAAGTGCAGAACCTCAGCTCAGCCCCAAATATAAGTGAAGAACCCACCTCCACTCAATCAAACCTAGGGATTTCTGTGTAGATCAAATCTTTAGAAACTCAGTTGTCCTTCAAGCCTTAGTTACCCAGAATTCAACAGAGCAACCACAGCCCTAACACTAGCTATCTTCTATCCAACGGACCACCGCGTTCTCTCTGTATCTTGAAACATGAATGTTTTGTTGCTGACAGATTTTGCTGGCTGGGAAGGTCTTCTGCTTCAAGTGATACAGGCTGGGAGCAGTCACTAGGAGGCATTCAGGAGACAGACTGCTAATATTTCAGTCATCTCTCTGGTGTCTTGGAGCTCCTTCACGTGACTTCTCTCTACAAATAGCTTGAGTTTCTCCACACAATATTCTCAGAGTATTGGACTCTTCCATGGCAGAAACAATGGCTGCCTATTCTGGTAGTGCCTGGGCTTGGAAGACCCAAAACATTTATTTTTTGGGTTGTTCTATGTATCAGTAAAAACAGTCCACAAAGCCAATTATATTCAAGGATGGTGTTGTTCTACCTCTTGATGAATAAAGTAACATGGGTGAGGTGAGGGGAGTTGGTGACAGACATCTTTGGACACTGTCTAGCACGTTCTTCTTGGGTGGTAGTAGCAATATACATAAGTTCCCTAAACTCTAATATCTTGACAATACTCTCACATATCCTGGGCTATCTCTTCCTACAAGTCTCATGGGTATTCCAACACACTCTACAATCCACTCTAATCCATGAAGTAAGTCAGAGCTGGATCTAGGGAGGTGAGTTAGGCCCCATCATTCATCAGTGCCAGTCAAAGCTATTTATACCTACCTTGTGCTTGGAACTATTTTACACTGCATAGATAGCAATGTACAATATAGTCTTAAGAGACTATTCCCATGACAGCTTCTACATTATAGACATTCAGTTAGTAAACACTGGGGTAGGGGGAAATGCTATACTTCATTAAAGTGACAAAGAATCTTGAGAAAATAAAATAGGGTAATATGATTTTGAGTGGCTTTCTAATTTCAATTGGATGGCCTTCTAGAGGAAGTATGATTGAGCTAGAATAGTAGAAAAGAAGGAGGCAGTTATTCAAAAACTGAGGTCAGAGTCCCTAAGATGATGGTAGTAGCAAAGTCCCTGAGGTGGAAAAACGTTCTATCCACTCAGGGGACAGAAGTAAGGCAACTGTGACTGGCACATATCCCACAAAAAGATAACAGAGTGAAGCTAAAGAGTTGGCTGGGGATCTTCAGGGGGTTCTTGGGGCCATAGTAAGAAGATAATGTTACATCCTAACTTGTGGGAAAGCACCAGACAGCTTAAGATATGGCTTAATTTGCCTTTATGCAAGAAGGCTGGCTGTGTGAGAGGCAGACCCAAGGGAGAGGAGAGCAGGAGTGGAACAGCCACTTGACAAACATGAACACTCCTCTGAGTAGGAGAAAACGGCAGCCTTCCCCAAGGTGGGGCTCTGAGTTCTGAGTGCCATGTAGATACTCCTGTGCTCTCTTGCTGACATCAGAAATGCCATCAGAAATCCTCCGGATCCCCGTCATTCCGTATAAAGAAATTCTCATCTTACTCCAGGCCTTCTCAGACTAGAACATGGCCTTGGGTCTCTAGGGCTTGTCTTTGTTGTTTTCATCTCATTGGGTTTACGAGATGGGAAGTAAAATACATTTTTCCTGCACATCCTTCTTTTATCTATAAATATGTGACTGTGCAGTGTTTCACGTCCTTCCTTCGTCTTCCAAGGTCCTGACTCGAAATTCAAACTGCTCAGAGTTAGATCTGATCCAAAGCTGCTATAGAGGAAGGTAAGCCACACATCCAATCAACTCTGGCAGCTAGCAGCATAGCTGATTAATAGCAAGTGACAGGCTGGGATGTGCTCAGAGGTAGAGACACTCGCCTAACATGCACAAGACACTGGGTTTGATCCCCAGCAAACACACACACACACACACACACACACACACACACACACACACACACCATCGTTGTCCTTGCTTCAAGTATCCTGGCAAGGTCACCTGAGACGAAACAGGAAGGGACTGCTATATGATTCCTTCCCTTCTCTGGAACTCCATGGACACCTTAACTGTACCCATCCCAGTCCCACAGCTACTTGGGAGCTGTGACTGAATGAAGTGACTGAGTTTGTCTTTCTGACATGGCCCTGGGAAACCTTTCATGAGTTCGGCCCCTGGCTCAGCAAACCAATAGCACATTTGAGTTTCTGATTTACATTACTTTATCTAACAATGGATCTGTTTCTATGCCTTTCTAGTTTCATGTAAGGTTTGAAAGCAGGAGGCTAAAAGCTATTTGTCAAACCCTACTCCCAACATTTTTACCCAAAATGCAAGCATAATCTTTCCCTCTGGGTAAAATAATGTAACTTTGTAAGGTCCTAATGCTTTCAAAATAGAACACTGACCTAGTAGCCACTACAAACTACACCAATCCCAGATAACCTCAAAAGTTCATAATTTGGTGACACATGCCTTTAATCTTAACACTGGGGAGGCAGAGCCAGTGCATTTCTGTGAGTTTGAGGCCTGCCTGGTCTACAAAGTGTGTAGCCGAGGCTACATAGTGTGACCCTGCCTCAAAAAAAAAAATTTTTTTAATTCATAATCAAGTGCAGTTTTAAGTATTACACCCTAATTGATTAAGAAAATAATAAACGGCATTTGCTCATTCAGTGCTGATTGCTTTCCAGTCTATTGAATGGACCTTTTGATAAAGAGCTTGGGTAAACTATTTGACTAGGAAAGAGGCCAGGAGAACAGAAGGGTCAGGAAACATCACTTATTTCTGTCTCCATTTCACAGAAACTCTGCAGAGAGGCTTCAGCTAGGAGGAGAGTGGTAGCATGAAGCCTCAGCCCCCATGCCCACCGCTCACATACAAGTGTGAGAAAAGGAGTTCAGTTTTCCCGGGGCTCATCCACGACGGAAAAGCATGGCTTTCCTTCCATCTTGCTCCAGGGAGTTTAGAAGAGCAGTCGTGTTTTTAGACAGCATTCTGAGGAAGCTGTTACTCGTGCACAAGGGAATCAGGTTGGTGGCTACTGGGCTGATAGATGAGGATAGGGAACGAGAAAAGAAAACTGAAATAAAATGAGGAAGATGAAAGAAATAAAGACAAGAAGGAGGAGAGGGGTGAAAGAATAAAAACCAGTAGTCATCAGAGACGTTAAACACGAAGACAGGCTGTTGGGCTCAGAGTCCCAAACCGGAAGTGTGAACTCATTTCCCCAGTCTTTTTTTTTTTTTTTTTTTTTTGGTTTTTCGAGACAGGGTTTCTCTGTGTAGCTTTGCGCCTTTCCTGGAACTCACTCTGTAGCCCAGGCTGGCCTCGAACTCACAGAGATCCGCCTGCCTCTGCCTCCTGAGTGCTGGGATTAAAGGCGTGCGCCACCACCACCCGGCCCCAGTCTTTTAAAATATGAAGAGACCCTGGGTGAAACAGAAGCGGCGGGACCTGAAGCTGCCTTTTCTGGTTCCCAGGGTCTCTCCCCACCTTTGCCTTGTAACATGGCGATTCTCTTTGAGCACCCTGACTTCACAGGTAGCCAACTCTCACACAGCACTTCACACTGTGTGGACTGTGTAAATACTCCCTGGCACTCACCCTGGCAGCGGGGACTAGAGCGCTGGGCACAGAGCTAGCACAAAGGTTCTTTCAGGTTCCCAAGTAGATCTCAAGCAGCCAAAGTCAAGGACAAGGGCAAGAGCCCTGGTCTGGAGCCTGGCCAAGATCTGCTGTTATTTTCAGTGTGGAACTCCTCTTGGCTTCGGAGTTCTTTCTCTGTGGGATTTTCTCCCCAACAGCTGTTGTGTGGGATGCAGGTGCCTGTGGGAGGAGAGAGAGACTTCTAAAAACAAACAGAAGAACGCTTTACAGGCACTCCGTGCTAATGGCATGGGTACTAATCTAACCAGTGGCAGCTAGCTGAGGAGCTGGGGGAAGGAGACAAGGGAAGGAAGGGGTAGTGAAGAAAAAAAGAGCCTTTACAGGACTTCCCAGAAGAATCCAAAAGGAGAAAGTCTGAAATAGAAGTTTTTTAAAAGTTGCTGAATCCCCCCCATCATCATCATCATCAACAACAACAACAACATCTCTCCATCCCTCTCTGTTTCTAGCCACAGAGGAAACATTTAAACATGCAAAATGAGGTGAAGCAAAAGGAAAATTACTAAGACAACTGAAAATGAAAAAATAGAAAAGAGAATGTGTCAGTTATTCTGTTGCCCATATGCCCAATTAAAGGAATCCTATTTAAACACGATGGGTATACCTGTTTTGGAAACCGCTATTTCAAAATTCGAGAACTGATAATTGAACAGTGGCTTACTGAGGTGGGCTTAATCTGCAATATGCATCACACCTATCAGTATGGAAAGCAGAAAGCAGGATAAGCCAAAGACAAGATAGACAGCCAAGGCCTGTACACGTCCCAGGGTAAAGAGCGTTGAAATCCACAGACCAGCTGATTGCACTTGGAGACTTTGGAAGTCCTGGCCTCAGTGACAAGAGAAGGAGGAGAGCTGTATACTGAGTTTAAGGCTAGCCTGGGCTACATGAGACCCCAAGCCTCACTTCTGACTTAAATAAATGGATTTTATCCAAAAGATAACAGGCATTTACCTGTTTTCTTTAAACATTACCTCTCCAAGGCTACATGCCAGGGTGTTCTTTGTAGTAACTTATCTCTTGTAATAACTACAGAAAGGAATCAGGCCTGTTTTATCATATGGGTCTTTCTGTATGCTCTTAATATGTGTTGCTACCATTGGTTAATAAAGAAGTTGCTATGGCCTATGGCAAGGCAGAATAGAGCCAGGCAGGGAATCCAAGCAGAGAGATGAGGAGAAGAAGGTAGGGTCAGAGAAGACACTGAGTACTGCTGGCGGAGCAAAATGTAATGGAACACAGGTCATGCCACAAAGCCATGTGGCAAAACACAGATTAATAGAAATGAGTTAATTTAAGATGAAGGAGCTAGCTAGCAAGAAGCCTGAGCTACAGACCAAACAGTTTGTAATTAATATTAAGCCTCTGAGTGATTATTTTATGAGCTGCTGCAGGCTGGGCAGGACACAGGAAAACTTCCAGCTACAGTATGTCTTTCACATTGTGGCCCAGGTGATTTGCACACAGAGGCACCCTCAGAGGACCCACTGGAAAAGTCCAGGAAGCCAGCCAATGACCTCACTCAAGGAATCCTTTGCTCCAAAGCTAGGTTAGCCTTCACAATGTAGCTAAGAATTTTATCTGTTCTCAAAACTGTCCAAGGTTCCCCCAGTGCAGACAGTTTTAACAAGTCTGGTAGCAACGGCCGATGCCTAGGCCCACCTGCATGTCAGTCCTGTCCTACTCCATCACTCTATCACCACCCTCCACTTTTCAGCCTCTGCCCACATTGTCTTCTAATTCCCAGACTCTGCATGCTCCTTCAGCTCTGTATCTTTTCCTGCGTATCCAAGTAAGAGCGGTAAGATCTCATCCCACAAGTGTGGACACTTGACTTTGAAACTAACACCAGTAGCTCATTAGCTGTGTGCCCTACGATGGTAAAGTTTTTAACCACTGCGTATTATCTCCTCATCTTGAAATCCTGGGATCATACTATCCACTTCACAGAATCACAGGACAAATTTCTGCCTTATAAAGGCAGAAAGCATGGGAGGCACCCAAAAAGTGTTAGTCTTTCCTCTTTCATGTCCTTCAAATTTGTGCACAGTAAGTAGAACAGCCTCCCATCCCCAAAACTGGGAGGGGATATGGGAGAACATCTATGCAACAGTGAGAGGGGCGCACTCTCTGGGTCAGCTGTGTCTACCACAGAAGCAGGTGGACCAGGAGACCACATGTCCTACACACAGAAACCTGGAATCACAGAGCATAAGATCTTTATCGACTACATAACTATGTCTCTTATTTCATAGACAAGGAAGCAAGGCCTATAAGAAACTTAGACTGCACTCCTTTCTTTTGCTTTTCACTCTTTACCATGACACGAACACAAACTGATTGCTCACTTTCCCAACCAGAGCCGTGGGAATGCTCCATGTTGAGACTTTTAGGCTAAAGAGCTTTTTCAAAGCATCTGGTCCTTTGCATTGTTTCGAGACAGAGACATTCATTTTCTTCATGCACTGCATACTGGGCTCCTACTAGGTGTTAGGTCTCTACCTACAAGAAGGTTATTGAAATGTCTAACAAATTCCTTCCTTTAAGAGCCAGGCTGCACACCTGTGCCAACTGGACTCTGTCTTTATATCTAATGGATAATCCATTTCCATGAAGGGTAGCCCTGCCTCCCCGCTGCAATGCTCATCACAATTCATTCTCTCCTAAGCAGTCCCCTGGGACACTTACATATATTTCTTACTGTATTTTATTATGATTTCCCTCCACCACCTACTTGCCTTACCAACTAATGTGAAAATTCTTCAAGGATATCACCCAAGTCTTGGTCAAGTCATTCCTTTGGTCTACCTCCACCTCAGTTCATAGGAGGATATCAGTTCACTACCCGTGTGCTTTATGACAAGCACTGAGGACACTCTGGTGAACAAAACAGACAAGGCTTTTGAGTTCCTGGCACAGGATGGGACAGACACACTTGGAGTACCTTACCTGTATATTCATTGGGGTCCTTATGTGTGCTGTGCCCTACATAGGTGCAGTCCCCTAAACCACACAGTGATAGTCTCAGAAGCTTAACATGGAGACCATGAGACATCACCTTTCCTTTACATAGATTCCATCATGTTTCCAAATAGCAGCTGTGGATCCTTCTGGAGAATAGTGTCTTGTTCCATTCCCATGAACTCCTACATTCAGAGGCACCATGTGCTTTTTTAAAAGCAGGCCTCATGGAAGTCCTAAAAAATTCAAATTGGGGGATGGTGTTTCTGGATCCTGGAGAATGTGGCACTCCCTGGAGGGGTCTCCTCAGCAGTACTACAGGGTCTACATAGAAAGGGGGGCAAAGATGCCGAACACTCACTTTCTCACCTTCACTTATAGAAGGAATGTCCCGCTGGAGCTCTAGATTACGAGACTGCAGTTTTGCTGTGCTTCTAGATGAAAGTAGGGAGGGCAATTAAAAACGTCAGTCATACCCAAGCACTGGAATCGCGGAATAGGTGAACATGGTCCTCAAAATCACTTCAAACTCACTGGTAAATAGCAGTCGTCTCTTGCCAGAACGTGAGCCTCAGGTACCAGCCAGAAAAGTCTTTCTACCCAAAGGACATGTCTAATATTCTGCACTAAAAAGCAAGACACTTTTTCAGTGGGATTCCTGCTGAGGGGAGCTCCTCTAGAAACTCCCTGTTTTGAAACTGTGAAGCACAACAGTCTAAAAAGATCAGATGATGATGGTTGCTATCAGCATCGGCCCCTGGATCCTATACACTTTGATTCACTGGAATCTATAGCTTTTGATACACTGTGAATCTATAGCTTTTGTTATAAGCTCTCTGTAGAAGCTATTTGCTAAACGTGTGTGTTTGATCTCAAAAGGTGAAGGACAGGAAAGAGCTCATACAGCAAAAGTTGACGGACCTGTGTCTAGACTTTAATGCAACACCATGGAGAAGAACTGTTCTCGGGGAGGTGGAATGCGGAGAAAGGAAGAGTTCAGAGTGTGGGTGTGTCTGGAGTCTGTGTCAGATCCATAGAGGCTGAGGGCTGCTGGGAAGAAAGAAGCAGCCATCCTAGGCTCTGCATGGAGCATGTGAACAAAGTCACAGAACAAGCTCTTTTCTGTTAAAATCTTTAGATTTCTGGAAGTCTTCCTAAGGCTAAGATTCATCTGTCCCCAGCAAACCTTTATGGTAAAGAGGATTGCCATATCAGAAAGCCATGAATCAGCTGAGCTACCAGCTTCCTGGAGGCTGTCATCCAGGCCAAGCTGGGTTTGGGTCTTACTGAACTGGTTTTTCTAGAGCCTGGATTGACCAGCCCCTCCAAAGTTTCCCTGAAAAACAAAGGCATCAGTTCTTCCTCTTCTCGCTTCTCCCCTTCTTTGCTTTATGTCACCGACAGTGGAGTGTAGAATTAGAAATGAGATATCCCAGAGAAACCCCACCTCAAAAAAAGAAAAAAAGAAATGAGATATCCAGGGCTAAGTAGAAATTGCCTGGCCTTATCCCCAGAGACATCGGGAAAGCTACTCCACCACTACAAGGAGAGTATTGCAAATCATTGATCAAGGTGGATGGAACCAGAGATCACCCTGTAAAGTAAAATAAGCTAAGTTGAAAAGCGCATGTTAAGTGTTTTCTCTCATTTGTGGAATTCAGAAAGAAAGGGGACCTAAAAGTAAAAGCAAGACTATTATGGGGAAAGGAGGAGGGCTGGGATAAGAGAAGGCAATGGGTGGGGATTAAATACGATCTAAGGAGATTATATGCATCTTATGGTTGAGTCTAAAATGTCCCCCACCCAAAGCTAGTGCTCTGAAAGCACAGTTTTTAGAAGGGCCTTGATTGCCTATCCCTAGAGAGAAGTTGTTCTCTAGGGGTGGGCCTTTGAGTCCTATTCCTAATTCTATCCTATATCCCTGGCTTCCTGGTCTGCACTGTGTGATGACCTGTGCCTCCTGTTCCCACTACCACAGGCTAAGCCTCCCACCTTGCCTTCCCAGCTGTCACAGACTGTGACCCTCTCAAACCGTAAGACAAAATAAATCCTTCTTCCCTTAACTGGTTTCTGCCAGATATTTGGTCACACTGACAGGAAGAGTCACTAACACAGAACATATATGAAAATATCATGAGTGCCAGTAATCTACACACTCCATGTATACTAACCAAACTAGGCCACAGTGAGCTGATCCCATAAATACAAATGCATGGCTGAGGCATGGCTCTGCCCTGCAGGTCCTTCCTTTTGGACTCATGTTTCAATTTCACAGTCCCCATCACTTCATTCCCACCCCTGACACATGCCATGGAGAGCACCTAGTCCCCGGCTGGAACGCGCCCCACTTTGTCCTCTCCATCTTGCATCTTCTAAAATCCAAGGTTGATTTCCAACTTGATTCCAGAAATCCTAACTATAATGTTTCATCTACAGTGGTAGTTATGAAATTTGACTACAGAACAAAACTCTCTATCATCACCCTCTGAAGGTTGCTGAATTTGAAATTTGGGGAGTAAGGCTAGCTGTCTTCTGCTACTGTTGTTTTGTGGCATACCCACATACCTTCATTTAGGAACCACTGGTTTATAAAAAGTACTCCATACTTGATGCATAATATTTTCTTGTTTATCAGTTATTATTAGTTTGCTGCATGTGTTTTTTCTACTGATGCATCCTCACACCTCTCACCAGGGACAAGGCTTACATGCCTCCACACACAACGTCCGCTGCAGTATCACAGACACAATGAACACACAATCAATGCTACAGCACTCTTCATGGAAAGGAAGGGAGTAGGGTAGCAGGGACACACACTCTTTTCTTCCTTATGTTATGATTTTATGAATATCAAAGCCTACACATGCCTGTAAAGATCTCTGAAAGGGGGATGATTAAGGAGGAAGGGGCTTCGATGGTGCAACATTTAGCTAGGATGCACGAGGCCTTGCATTTTATGGAAACTGTCAAGTGAAAGAAGAACCACTGGGGAGTATGAAGACAATAGTACCTTAGAAAAGACAATAGATAAGTCCAAGCTGTAGGATAATTGGAAAACCAGCAGAAAGATTGCTAAGGATGATAGTAGCTACCGTGTTGTGAGTGTTCCCTGCTGGTCACCTAACAGGGATGTCACCATTCCCACTTCAAAGATGAGAAGGGTGAGCTCCAAAGACGCTGGATTCTTTATCCAAATTCACAAACTACAGGGTCCATAGCTGAAGTGTTTAACCTCTCCACCTCCATTTCTTGGGGTCATGTGTCTTTCTTTTCTTTGCCCTTCTCAAGAAGCCAGGTCCTACTACTACCTTCTCATGTACCTACCCCTCATCATCTCTGCAGATCTTCAAAAGACCCTCATCTTTCTGACTTCTAATTAAAATCTGACTGAATGAGATTAGAAAGTGAATTAGCTACTTTGAGTCAGGTGTCCATCCAGGACCCAATCAACCATAGCTATGGGCGGGGTCCCCCAGAACCCTGGTTGGTACATGCCTACTGGCAGTAAATCCATTATACCAGGACATTACTTGAGATCCCTGAAGCCAAACTCTGCAGTAGACAATGTCAGCCTACTGCTTTTCTCACATGTAGATTCAGGCTAATAATGGTACTCCCCCACATTTCTATTTTGAGTTTTAAAGGAGATAATTTATGTCAAATGCATAGAACAGAGTCTGACACAGGAACTTCTGTGAATGGTATTATGATCATTATGCAAGTTGTACTACAGATCACTTTTCTCTGTTTTACCAGTTTGCTATGCCCTTGACTCCCACTTGGCTTTGAGGTACTGACCCATGCATTACAGAAAGTATGCCTCAACAACCAACAAACTGAAACAATTCTGGAAATGCATCCCTGGACAGCACAGCTTGCTGCCTCCATTAGGCAGGTCAAAGTGCATGACTCTGGTCTGAAATGTTCCAAGTTCTTCCAAAGTGGCTCAAAGCGAGACTAAATTTTGTCTTTAGGAGATAAATCATTAAAACTGAGTCTTATGGAAGGAAATTGTGTTCACAGAAATGATGAGTAAGAATGTTCTACAGCTAACTCTGTCCCTGGAGCCTCATATTCTCATATAGCAAGGAGACAGCTCATTAATGATCATAAATAACAAAGTAAACTGTGTATTGGCATGCTGCCACTAAGTAATGCCACCAAACCAACCTGAGGAATTTAAATATTTCAAGAAGATTGTGATGAATCTGAGCATGGTTCTTCAAGAATCTACTCAAGCAATGACTTGTTTGAAATAGGCATGCCAGTTTGTGGATTTGGTACAGAGCAAATGAGGTACAGAGAGACAATGCTGCCTGAGCCACTGTTCATATATACAAGGGATTTCTCAGGCTCTGCTCTATGCCATCATAATCACAACCACTGGGCTTATGGGTAAAAGTGCTTGTTATTCAAGCTTAGCAACCTGAGTTCAGATTCCCAAATCCCTGTGAAGAGGTAGATGTGGCGACACCCATCTGTAACCCCAGCACTCTTACAGCAAGATAAGAGGCATAGACAGGAGAATTTCCCTGGGAGCCAGAGACTGGAGATCACTCAGAAGCTCATGGGGCAGCTAGCCTTGAGTGCACAGCAAACTGGAATAAACAATGAGACCCTGCCTTAAACAAGATGGATGGTGATACCCAACACACAAAAGTTATCCTTTGACCTGCATGGTATGGCATGCACATGCCCACACATGTACACACACACACACACACACACACACACACACACACACACACACACCACATACATACATACATACATACAGGCATCTCACACACAGGTGCCCACACACTACACTGCCCCTATAAATTTTTTTAATTAAAAAGCCTAACAACATCTAGGTGTTGTTTAAATTGCTCATTATATACTCCCGACTATTGTCTTGCCAACAATGGAAAGCCAGTACTTATCAACTTGTTATTATTTACTGTAGGCAGCAAGGATGTAATACTAGGACCCAGGTCTTCTGACTTTTGGGGTCCTTGGCTGTCCCATGGTGTCTCTTCATGGTGTGTTGTTCAAAGTGTGGAAGAAGCCCCCAAATAGCAAAAGAAACTGTTTGAGAAATAATTGGTTCTTTCCAAGTGTGCTCCTGGGTAAGCTTTGGCGCTGGGCCTCACCACACTCCTCATCTTGACTTATGAGGCACATTAACTTATTAGGGGCTCTAAGAAATCCTACCACAAAGAAATCTGAGTATGTATTCCTCAAAACTTACTTAATGATAGCTTTTTGGGTTGTGTCATTTGTTAATATTGCATAGCAAATATCAGGAAGATATTTTTGACTGTTAAAAACATTTACACAGTCACACAAATCTTTCCTTACCTAGTCCTTCTTTTTAGGCCCAAACTGATTTCTAGACATAATAATTCTACATATGATTCCTGGAGCTGCAAGGGCAGCGCATAGGAAGAAAGCTGAAGCCGGGCTGGGGAAGGCAGAGACACAGAGCAAAACTCCAGCCTCCAGCCTCTCAGTGGCCTTATGGCTTCCCTTTCTACCTCAATAACTTTTCATTTGTCCAGAGCTCTGTCCCTGATTTCAGAAGGAACATATGCCTTCCCCCCACCCCCATCTGTGACTTTCCCCAGGAAAGACACTCTCCATCTTCAAGGAGAAATTCTTGCTGTTTCTGGAGCTCAGAGTTTCAAGTGGAAGGTGGAAAGGTCACCTGTGGTTGCAAGAACAAAGGTTCCAGGCACCAAGGAAAAGGGGAAAGCAGCTAGTGTGCTTTCCTAGAAATCTTTACCCAGCATGAACCAACCAACCAGCTGAAATCCTCCATGTCAACAGGGTGAGCCTTTATGGCATCACCCAAGTTCACTGCCTCTTACCAGTGGCTGCCACTTCCCAGCTGACTAGTAAAGCCTCTTCCCTAAGAGAGTTCAATATGAGTCCTCTCCATCCCACATCAGTGCATATCTGTCTTAAAGTCACTGAGCGGGGCCACATTGCCTGTTGGCTGCACATATGTCCCCTGGTGGGTTCAGGACACACTACCCCACATATAGAATCTTGCCATTTGCCACTTTCACCTTCCACTGCCATGTTCCCCCAAAAGAGGCCAACAAATCCAACTGGCCTGTTCCTGGTAGATTTCATAGACTCTCACTCCAGAAATGTCCAATCTAAGCATAAGACTATTTTCCCTTATCTCTTTGGGTCTTTATTTTTAAAGGCTCTTGGGGGAAAATAGTAAATAAATAAATAAATAAATAAATAAATAAATAAATAAATAAATAAATAAACAAACAAACAAGTGAGTTTGTGCACTGTCCTCTTGTTTATCTGTCTTCCACTACAGAGGCCTCAACCATGACCTTAACTTTGGGTGAAGAAAGTGTCCAAAGTTAATAAGTTTTGCGGTATACTGCTTTTCTTCCCTGGTACCCACTGAGAGAAACACATGCTCCTCTCTGCCTATACCCTTCCTAAAGCAGTGATTTCAACAAGTTTCTCCTAGTCCTTAGCCTCATCCTGAGCTAAGGAGGAGTCAGGACTTGGCACATTGGCTACCCTTTAGCAAATTAGTGTTTTCCTTCGCACATGATCCAAGATGGTGGAGGCTGCATAAAAATCTCTCTCCTTCCCAGGTCTCTCTATTACAGTGATGAACCAGCCTGCCTCCATCTTAGGCTTGAAAGCCATCTTATAATAAAAACAAACTAGATTCACTTCCGTTTATCATTAAACCTGTTTCTCAAGGATTGGGCTATGCCCCACCTGTAACCTTAACTGCAAATGGTTCTTTCTGTACTGCCTATTCCAGGAAACAACAACCACATCTTTGTTTCAAAAAGTTGTTAGGACCATCTTGCAAACATATCTTTGTTTCAAAAGGTTATTATAACCACTTGTTGTTATGGCTACCTTGTTATGATTATCTCATTACATTCTGCTTCTGTAACTCACCTGCCAAATTCCCCATTTGGTGACCCCCACTCCTGAGCTATAAAAACCTTACCTTCCCCGCATCCAGTGCTGACCTCTTAAACCCTGCCTTTAGGAGGAGGCAGTCCATGTACATGAATAAACAAGGCTTACTCTAATTAATTGCTTGTTTTAATTAACCTGACCATGATGATTTAGGTCAGTGGTCTTTTTCCTTGAATCTTTGGGATTATCAACAGCGGAGCAGTTCTCCCAAAAGACAGTCCAGGCGTTTACAGACAACTTGTCCCCCAGGGCGTAGGCCAGTCTCTCTTCTGATCCAGAAGCAGAGAAGGTCCAACTTCTTGAGCAGGTATCTCTTCATCACAGGGACCATCTTATGCTATAAAGAGTCTCCTGAGAAGAAGTAATGAGTAGAAGTGGAGTAGTACTCTCCCTGGGACAAGAAAGGAGGGGGCTCCTTTTCCAACCCTCCTGCCTCCACTCTCCCTAGCCCATGTTACCAAGGAGAGAGTCTCTTTTATAGTTCCTCCAATGGAAAACTACTGGCTGAGGGCTGAGTAATGGGAGCACCCGTTCTATCTACTGTTTTGGTCAGTGGGAACAACACATCAATACTGGGGACCTCTGCACATTCCTCTGGGAAGCCGCTGTCACCTCCTGTACCTCCACCTTGCTCAGAGAAAGAGCAAGTCTGACTTTCTACACATTACAGCGTGAGGGACTCCTTCTTAAGGATTTTAACTACCAGGGTGGAGTAAGAAGAGCCTGCAAGGATGACTTGTGTTCTTGGATGAAGGAGGTCAGATGGATTGCCAAAGTGAGGCTGAATGTAGCAAGACCTGATGTCTCACATTCTTCTGTGTTCCTGTGTCTTCAGAGATAAAGATGTCTCTTTCCTCTGGGTTCCAGGACTGGGAGGAGAGGAGGGAGTGTGCATTGGGAGTGTGCTTTTGACCTGCTTGGAGGGAGAAAGACAAAGAGAAGACAAGATTGTCTTTCTTGCTTCTGTAGCTTTCAAAATGCCTAGGTGCAATGTTTTGGGATAGCATGCTTGGAAAACTATAGTATTTGTGATTTTTATGTTATTCAAGATATTATTCTCAAACTGCAGCAACTTCACAATGCAATAACTAATAGTAAAATCTATTCTTGCTCCTCTGCTCCTAACTATGACCCTAAATTTAAACCAGATCCTAAATGATGCTGAATTTCAAAGGGAGACAACTTTAAATGTAGTTTTCAAGCGTCCCTTGCCAGGGCACTAAGATAGGACGGACCATCTTTCAGGAATCAGTGGAGGTTGCCTGAAGAACTAGAGCTGTGCTGGATCTATACAAGTGATCAACTGAGTCACCTGGGTGCGGAAAACACTGTGAGGGCCATGACTGCATGACTGTGGTAGAGCAAAGTCATAAATAGAGGCTGTGTGAAGCTCAAAGAGAGCAAAAGGTAGTTCTAATTATGATTTCTTACGTTGTTTAGTATTTTTTATTCTTTTGATCCCCACTGTTCTCTGCAATGTTATCAACTCTAATGAACATAGAATATAGACCAGAACAGGCTTTCATGATGCACGGATGGATGTCTCTTAGGCATCGATTTCATCCCAGTCCTTTGTGTTTGGTCTCTTCTTACCCTACTTTACAAGAGAAATTGGGGTGGAAAGCAAGAAATGGAGAGTGAACCCTTACCTTCCAATACCTGACTCCACAACCCTGTCCCTGCAGCCTTCCTACAGACAGAGCAGACAAGGACACCCCACAGTGGCAAATCTCCTGTTGTCATGATACACAGAGCAGAAAGGAGACACAAAGGCCACACACACAAGAATCACCTGGGAAGCTGCTGAAAAATGCACATTACCAGACTGGAATATAGCTCAGTGATACAGCACTTACCTATCATGCATGAAGTCCTGAATTCAATTCCTAGCATGGGAAGGGGTGAAAGAGAGAGCCCTATTCCCATTCCTAAAGACTTAAGTCAGCTTATGATGTGTCTGCATTCCATATCATGTAAGTCATTGCATTTTAGACCAAACAGAAAATGAGAGTGCATGTCATTTATCTCCCACAGGTCTTAAAAACTAGTCGGAACATGTTAGAGTGGTCTCCAGAAGCCCTTCCTGGAGGGTGGGCTTTGTCCAACCTGCCCCACTGCCTTTCGGGCACAGATAAGGTAGAAAGATGAAACCAGCTTAGGGAAAATGTTGTGCCTTCTACCATCTGTTTACCATTTTCAAACCATCTGTTTCTTCTCATGAAATATTTTGCCTATTAAGGCCCCATAGGGTGATGATTAAACTTGTGTTCTAGACCCAGAGCACCAGGAATTAAATTCTGATTTTCTAACTTATAACCTGATTAAAACACTTAACTCTTTCTGTACCCCAGCTTTATGAAATATTAATATCTGGTAAGACACAAGACATAGCAACCCCAATACAGCTAAAGGATGCCAGAAACACAGTACCCCTCAACATGTTTGTGTTTGTTTGTTTGTTTGTTTGTTTGTTTTGGCTGCTTGGTTACTTACAGAGGGTTGTCTTGGGAAACGGCAGACACAGGAGGAGCTGAGAAGTTGTCCCAGTGCATTAGACATTTGAAGGGAGTTTTCATCCTTGCACCAAGAAGAGAAACATGGACACATCCCAAGAGATGTGATCAACAGAGAAGACACTGGGCCTTGTCCTACACACAAGTCACCTCTGCCTTCTTGGCCATCTTCTTTCACCCCAGCCATTTGCCTTTGTCCCACATATTAACAGTGCTCAAGTCTGAAGCTTCCTTGATGTATTCTCTGGAGATTGACTAATTTCTCTGGACCTTCTCCCAAATCTAGTAATGTATACCAGAAAACTTTTGTGTGTGCTTCTCTTATTAATCGGTCTTTTCTTACAGAGAATTCCATTAAGAAGAACAGAAAGAAAACTGTATTTCCTCTCCTATATCCTTACTATTATTGCCTTGAGGATTACACTAATTAAAATATGTTATGACATTTTGACCAACACAGATTAAGAGTTCAAATAGTAATGGTATATTCAGGATTTGAAGCAGAAGCTGGTAAGTGTTTGTTAACTAAAGTGAGTGTTAATTATCTTCCTTTCATTTTTGTTTCCTCTGCTATGATCACTTCTTAAGATAGGAAGAATAGCATCTTCAGCAAATGGCATTTGCATAACTGGATGTTGGCATGTAGAAGAATGCAAATAGATCCATATCTATCTCCCTGCACAAAACTCAATTCCAAGAAGATCAAAGGCCTCAACATAAATCCAGTTACACTGAACCTGATAGAAGAGAAAGTGAGAACTAGCCTTGAGTGCACTGGAGACTGCTTCCTGAATATAACACCAGTATCACAGACACTGAGATCAACAGTTAATAAATGGGACCTCATGAAACTGAAAAGCTTCTGTAAGGCAAAGGACACTGTCAATAAGAAAGAACAGTAGCCTATAGAATGGGAAAAGATCTTCACAACCACACAACTGACAGAGGGCTTATCACCAAAATATATAAAGAATTCAAGAAACTAGACATCAAAATACCAAATAATCAAATTTTAAAAATAGGGTAGAGATCTAAACAGAGAATTCTCAACAGAAGAACCTCAAATAACCAAAATACATTTAAAGAATTGTTCAACATCCCTAGTCATCAGGGAAATATAAATCAAAATGACTCTGAGATACCATCTCATACTTGTCAGAATAGCTAAGATCAAAAACACTGGTGTTAACTTATGTTGGAGAGGATGTGGAGTAAGTGGAACACTCCTCCACTGCTGGTGGGAGTGCAAACTGGTACAGCCACTTTGAAAATCAATATGGCATTTCTCAGAAAAATGGAAATCAATCTACCTCAAGACCCAGGTATACCAATCTTGGGCATATACCCAAAGGATGCTCAATCATACATACCACAAGGATACTTGCTCAACTATGTTCATAGCAGCATTATTCATAATAGCCAGAACCTGGAAACAATCTAGATGCCCCTCGACCAAAGAATGGATAATGAAAATGTGATACATTTACACAATGGAATATTACTCATCTGTAAAAATAATGACCTCATGAAATTTACAGGCAAATGGATGGAACTAGAAAAAGTCATTCTGAGTGAGGTAACCCAGATGCATAAAGACAAACATGGTATATACTTGCTCATAAGTGGATATTAGTGTAAAGCACAGGATAACCAACCTACAATTCACAGCCCCAGAGGAGAAGAATAATGAAAGAGACCTCTTGATGTGTATGGGGAGGTGCATTTCTGGGTTAAGAAGAAACCTAGTAGCAGGGAAATTCCCAGGAATCCACAAGGATAACCCCAGCTAAGACTCCTAGCAATAGTGGAGAAGGGGCCTGAACTGGCCATCTACTGTAATCAGATTGGTGACTACCCTAATTGTCATCAGAGAGCCTTTATCTAGTAACTGATGTAAGGAGATGCAGAGAAGGCACAGTGTCAATGGCAAAGACACTAGGAGTCGGGTGAAAGGCAAATAGCAGACTCATTCATTCAGTAATGGGGAAAGTCTTACATACCCTCCTCCCAGGCTTTGTCTCAATCTGGTGACATTGTATGGTTGTCCCTCATTGTCTGGGCATGATGACAGCACCTGTTGCTAAGCCCCCAGGCAGACTCCACATGATCAGGCAGACCCCAGGTTGGCTCATAAGGAAGTATGCTATGTGCATGCCTTGGCAACTGGTTTGAGCCAATTTCCTCAACCCTATGGGCCTGCCCTACTAAACATCTACCCTTTTTATTTTATTATGTGGGCCCTCAGCAGGAGTCAGAGTTCTTTGCTCCAGCCTTGTTGAGACTGCCTCAGGGGGCCTCAGCAACTGGACTGTGCTTGACTTAGGTTGGCTTGCCAAATAAACAAACTTTTACCCATCGTTGACTATCAGCCCTCTGTGGGCAGTCACCCTGGGTGGGGAGGATCAGACAGTAGCCTTTTGAATTTCAAATTTTAGAAAGCAAGGCATGCATAAATTCCTGTGAAAGGCTATGAGTTGGATATCTAAAAGCCATTAACACCTGTAGAGTTATTTTAGTGGATGCCCATTGTTGCTGAATGTGCTGTAGGAGACACTTTAAAAGGAGAAAGATTAAAAGCACCACCCCACCAATCAAAACATAAGTGAGGATCCAGGAGGGGTCAAACAGCCTTTTTATATTGTAGAGATCCACAGCTAAGCACTGGCTGAGCTCCAGAAGTCCTCCTAAAGAAAAGGAGGAGGGATTGTATGAGCCAGGGGGATTAAGGTCATGATGGAGGAATCCTCAGAGACAGTTGACCTGAGCTAGTGGGAGAACATTGTAACCAGAAGTTTCCGTGTGTCCCACCTGGTCTGCAGCTGCTCAGACCCAAGTAAACCCACATAGGCTTATATTAATTAAAACTGCTCAGCCTTTAGCTCAGGCCTACCACTGACTAGCTCTTACACTTAAACTCAGCCCATTTCTGTTCATCCATATGTCGCCATGTGTTCTATGGTTTTACCTGTGTGCCATTACATGCAGCTCCCTGGATGGCAGGCTGGCATCTGCTGGCTCAGCCTTCCTCTTCCCAGAATTCCTTGTCTGTTTATCCCACTTATACTTCCTGCCTGGCTACTGGCCAATCAGCATTTTATTTAACCAGTATACGAAAGCATTATCCTACAACATTTCCCCTTTTCTGTTTAATTAAAAAGGAAAGTTTTAACTTTAACATAGTAAAATTATATATAACAGAACAGTTATCAAGCAAGAATTACAGTTACAATATCTAGTCTATTTATATTTGGCAAATTTAAAGAAAATATTTTATTTATCCTCTATTTATGAGTCCAAGGTTTCATATCTACCTTATCTCTTACTATAACCAAGGAAAAGTATAATTATAACTATCTAGTCTTCAACTACATCAAAGACCTCAGAATAGGGGCGCCAATTGTAGATGAATTTCTAAGCGGTCTTATTAAATAAAAAACATGGAGCCAGAAATAGGAGTGAAAATCTGACAGAGATCAGAGGAATTGGAACAGCCACCAGCTAACCTTACATCACCATGCTGCAACTTTCAAAGTGAGATACTTCCTGTCTACTTAGGCTTTTATTGCCTTGCTGTTCTGCCCTCTCATTGGCTCTTAGCTCAGCTACCTTACTTCCTTGTCATTGCCTGTCTGTATAGACCTCCAGGTCTTTATGGTTGGTACTGGGATTAAAGGCATGTGTCACCACGCTTGGCTCTGTTCCCTAGTATGGCCTTAAACATACAGAGACCCTGCCTGATAAATGATCAGATTAAGTGCATGTGCTACTACTACCTGACTATGTTTCTATGTTTACTTAAAATGGATTGCTATCTCCTCTGATCTCCAGGCAAACTTTATTTATTAATATGTAAATAAAATATCATCACAGAACATGGATTCTGAACCAACAGTTAGGGAGCCTGCATGGGACCTACCTAGTCCCTCTGCATGTGTGTGACAGTTGTGTAGCTTGCTCTGTTTATAAGGTTCCTGGCAGTGAGAACAGGACCTATCCCTGGTGCTTAACTGGCTTTTGGGAACCTGTTCCCCATGCTGGATTACCTGGCTCAGCCTTTTTGCAGGAGGAGGAGCTTGCTATTACCTCAATTTCATGTGCCATGCTATATACAAGCCCATTGGGGGGGGGGGGGTGCTCTTTTTGAATAGAGAAAAAGGAGAGGAGGGAATAGGGAGGGGGTAGATAAGAGTTGGGGGGAAGGAACAGGGGGAGGGGACACTGTGATCTCAAATGTAAAATAAATGAAAAAATGTTAATTAAATAAAATAAAAGTCTTTTTTAAAAGGATAGGAAGAATGGTGAAATATTCACTTGACTGTCATGGGTACAATACCAGAGGTAATTGCACAATCACAGCTCTGGGGCCTATTACTCTGCTACTTGGCTGTATTAGTCAAGGTCACTCACCTTGCAGTCTGCCCACATGAAGGTCATGGAGGACTGGGGCTGGCTGGTTCAGAACTATGTGAGGTGAGGATGTATACGGGGCCAGCCTTGTGTCTGTGACTATGAACTATGTCATCCAAAGGAATTTACTCTGAATTAGTGGAGTGACTAAAGGGACTGCTCTCTGCCCTTTGAAGGTTTGCTGGGACAAACTGGTAAATATGAAACCAGAAGAAAGGCATGCAAATCTATTAACATGCAAAGGGGGAGAATAGCATTGGAAAATCACAGTAGTGAGATAACTCACTGGCCCAGTGCCCTCAGAAACTTTGTGCTTCTTTCTCTGCAAAGAGGGGGAAGGGTAGAGAATGTGGACAATTTTAAGGCATGTAGGTGATTTTCAGGAAACATTGGTGGATTTGGAGATTTTTGTTTGAGTGTTTCATTTGTGCTGGAATCGAACCCAGCACCCTGTACATGTTAAGCACACACTGTACCACTGAGCGACATACGATTCTAGCTTTCCTTGGGTTCTGATCGTGCAACAGCCAGAAGCAGTCGGTTTGGCCGGCAGAAGACACTACAGTCTGTAAGTAATTATCTGTGGGACTGAAACATAGAGCAATGGCAGCGACAAAAGTCTGTCCAGCTGTGGCGACGGGAGGCTTTGGTCTTCATTCCTAAGGTAGGAGCTTGGATGTTTTCCAAAGGGACCAGAGCTCAGTGTTTTCCAAAGGGACCAGAGCTCAGTGTTTTCCAAAGGGACCAGAGCTCAGTGTTTTCTTCCTTTGGTGTCCAGACTTTGAACAGATGAAGATGTGTAGAACACCTCTGCCTGCACTGAGAAAAATAAGGGAAGGTAAGAGAGATATTCTGTAACATGAATTGCTAAATCGTCTTATTAATAAAAAACTCCAGAGCCAGATATTGGGGTGTAAGCTGAAAGATCAGAGAAACTGAACAAGCCAGCCATGTTCTTACTTCTATGGAATCCTTAGCTTCAAGAGAGAGACTTCCTATTTACTCACGCCTTATATACCTTTCTGTGCCCTGCCATCTTACTTCCTTCCTAGTGCTGGGATTAAAGGCATGTGCCACCATGCCTGGCTCTGTCCCCAGTGTGGCCTTGAACTCACAGAGATCCAGATGAATCTCTGCCTCCTGAACGCTAGGATTAAAGGTGTGTGCTACCACTGCCTGACCTCTATGTCTAATTTAGTGGCTGGCTTTGTTCTCTGATCCCCAGGTAAGCTTTATTGGGGTACACAATGTATCACCACATTTTCATTTTGGGATCAGAGCTGAGGTCTGTCAGCGTGGTGACACACCAGTCTTGGGACAAAGACTTCTGAGCCTTAACTTTAGCCTCCAATAGAATCAAAGGAATGTTTTAATATGGTTTCCTTAGACAAAAATCAAGAGAGTTACCTTTAAAACCAGGGCCCCCTCAGGGAAGAAAAAGTGGAGACATCTCCCCAAACTGATTTAATCTATGTACTCCACCCCCCAGCCTTTCCTCCCAGATCCCCCAGTTAAGTGTATTATTGTTGTTGTAGGGATGTAAAGTAGGGTGGATATGGAATGGGAAGGGGATGAATCTGGGAGGAGTTTGGGGGAAAGGATGGATATGATCAAAATACAATGTATAAAATTTGCAAAAAATTAATAAAAATAAATTTTAAAGAAATGCTATCTATCCAGCCCAAATCTGTTATCGCAATAAAATGCAAGCAGCACTCACCACAGAACTGAGTGTGGTAAAGGGTGCCCTAGAAATGAGATTCACTTTAGAGAATTACCTACTTGCTGTTTAGAAACCCATGAGACTTACTATGAGCCCTAGGTGGGAACATCATTAAACTGCTGAAGCATGTCATATTGCAGTACACCTTGAGTATGAGCCATTAGACTACCTGGAGGCAATGCAGCTCAGTTCTCATTGTGGGTCTCCAAGAAGCTGTCTACTTAATTAAATGACAAACATTCAAGCTATGATGCCCCGGGTGCTGGAGTCCACAGGGGGTACCTACAACTGACCTGCTGGCCACTTGCTACCTGTCTGAGTTGGAATAAATAATGAAAATCCCTTTAAGGTTGAGTTGCTCTTCTGGGACATGGGGAGCAAGATACAGAACTAAACAATCTGCGTTATAACTTTCCTCAGCTGTAAGTCCCAGAAAAATCATGACTCAAGAGCTGTATCATGGGAAGTTCCATCACACATAGCAGGAAATGCCCAGGCATAGCCACAGGTGTGCCAAGCAGCCAGTCTACCTCTGCCTTGCTAGGTTCTAGCCTCCACCCTCTGAGTTTGCTTCTTTCATAACTGTTGCAATTGCAGGTAAATGTCAGGTCACGAGAAGGTAGAGAGAGGGAAATCTCTCTTCCTCAATGGGAAAACCTTCATCTTCTTCTTCCAACCATCCTTCCCTTCATCTCTCTCTGACAAGAACTACCCATGTCACTTGATCACTTCTGAACTAATCACTTGAAACAGGTGTCATGATGGGTACAAAAGACCATTCCAGCCTTATCCTTGAACTAAGGACAGGACCACCTTTCCTGAGGACAGGGTGATGGGGAGAACAACAGCTTCCTAAAAAAACAAAACTGTCCTAGTAAGTTGTACGCCAGCTAACCATGTCTATATCACCATATAAAATTCTTGTGATGAACACATAAATGGGTGAAAATGACCTACACTATCACCTGGCATGTGAGAATGATAGCAACTTGTATTTTGAGGAGTCATAATATTAGTTACTTTATATAAATTACATAATTTAATTGGTGTTCTGTATGGTACATACCATTCTTATACCCATTTCAGTTAAGAACACTGAGCCACGAGTGGAATGAGTAACTTAATCCAGGCAGAATATGCATTCAAACTCAGTTTTACTTACTTCAAAGCCCTACTCTCATTCATTGGTTCCCTTCAAAACCCTACTCTCATTCATTGGTTCCCTTCAAAACCCTACTCTCATTCATTGGTTCCCTTCAAAGTCCTACTCTCATTCATTGGTTCCCTCTGATTTTCTGTGCTGAAATGCAAATCGGATGTTCCATTCCTTCACTAATATCAAGAAATGTATACATTTGGGACTGTAGAAAATTAACCCACAAATAAATAAGAACATGGGGAAACGGCGGTGGCAGACTGGAAGAAAGACCCCAAGAGAGAGAGAAGTCTTTCTGCACAACTCTCTTTCATCAATGAGGAGACTTTCCTCTTCTTCTGGTCCCCATCCAACCACTCTCTCCCTCATCTCTCTATGACCAGAAGTGACTAATGGGCTGAACAAGAAGACCGTGGATTGAGCACCCTTGGGAAATCCACATGGTCTGGACCTTGTGCCACGGTGACTGGGGAGGTGGTAGGACAGCCTGTCCCACCTCTGCAGTAGTTTTTAGTTTTCATAAGACTTGGGCAAAGAGAAACGACTGTGCACCCTGCCAGCTAGAGGAATGGAGAAGCAAAGCAGAGGCCCTGACATGCTCACCTCTGGGAGACTTTAAATGCTGCCTCCCCTAGAATCTCAGAGGCCTCCGTACTACATCCCCATAGACTTTACGAGTCAGGAAACCATTGCACCAAAGAAGGCCAATCCCATTAAAAAAAACTCAGTCCTTTTCGTAAAATCTTCCTCTATCTCTACCTATGAACCCCAATCTACAATGTTATGAACTCTCAAGAGTTTAACTCTCTTGCCCCTGAGTCAGAGGTATCTCCAGATACATTTGTTTCAGATGGAGAGTGTTGGTGTTCAAACTCAAAGGACTATGTACCTATCCCCAGTTTTCATGCCCCTTCTAAGGTCATGTCCCCACAAATAGATTATGCCAGCCCGAGTCACATGCCTGCAAAAGGATTCCCAGTCACAGAACACAAGCAGACCCAGATGGTCTTCCCCAGGGGAGTCTGGGAAAAGAGAGTTTCTCTTTATGTCTCAACTATTTCTGCAGCACCAACTTTAACACCAGGAAAGCACCTTCCGGGACACACTCTGGGCAGGTTTGGGCAGTGATGCTTTTAAACAGAATTGATTTGCTACCAAGCCATGCAGAACCTTGACTGTTAACAGGGTCTGCAACTTGTTCGCCATCATTTACTTTATCGAGTCTGGAAATTTCTTCCTAGATGTCTCTGCCATCTGACATTAGAAAGGTTAGTAAAACAGTCAGTCTGGGAAACATTGAAGTGAAATCAGTGCTGAATGTGATCATTACAAGTTCCCCTGGACCCAGGACTGAACCTCTGCAGAAAAGTCCACACGGAAAAGAGTGCTCGATGCTGACAGAGGTTTAAAAAAAAGAATAAGAAAGACATCTTGCTCACTGTCTGCACACAGTCACTGTTTTGAATGTTAGTTATTTCTTTTTCTTTGCCCTTTCTCCACTATAGAAAATGAAAAGGAGTTAAAAAAAAAATAGTCAAAGCACAGAATATCTGCCTAAGATTGTATGGTATGTGATTATGTCATGAGTTGCTGTGTGACCAATGGTGAGTGTTTTGCCTTCTCTGGATCCTATCTCTCATGTCTGCAAATAGAAGCTTGATTTTTTTGTGACAGTTGATATTGACTCTCAACTTGAAAGGGTCTAAGACAGTGGTTCTCAGTGTGGGTCGGGATGCTTTCAGGTCTGCAATCAAGCACTTACATTATGATTCATAACCATAGAAAATTACAAAACAAAATAATTTTATGGTTGGGGGGTCACAGCTTTAGGAAGGTTGAGAACCACAGGTCTAGGATCATCTAGGAGACCAATAAATATCTGGGCGTATCTGGGAGGAAGTCTATAGACTGGGTTAACTGATGGGAGAAGGCTCACCCTAAATGTGAGCAGTGCCATTACCTGGGCTGAGATCTTGAACTGAGAAAATGAGTGGAGGACCAGTGTTGATCTCTCTCTCTGCTTTATGAATGTGAGTGTGATGTGATCAGCTGCCTGAAGCTCCTGCTACATTGACTTTCCTGCCATGATGGACTGAAATTAAAATAAAACTCCCTTAAGTTACTTTTGCAAGATATTTTATTACTGTGATGAGAAAAGTCACTAATTTTATTTTCAAAATCACTTATATTAAAATGGCATTTAAACATAATTTACTGTCTGTTTCTCAACCCTTGAGTCATGGGAATTCTCCAAACCCATCAGCTTCGTGCAGGCTCAGACCCATCTCCCTCAACAAGGTGTGGTCCGTTCTTCCCTTTCAACTCTATCTGCAGGATCCTGCCTTCTTCTGATACGTTGTGCAATGGCTGCTTTCTGAAAATAACAAGTACCTACTGACCACTCAGGAAGGAGGTGCAGTGAGGACCCAGAGATAACGATCTACAAAAGACCCAGCAGCCAGATGCGGCTAGAAAGTCTAAGGTTCAATCAGAGCAACTAAGAGCAAGCAAACCAACAGAATAGAATAGGGTCAGCTGGTCCTGAGGTTTGTAAAGTGTGGCCCTATGAGATGGGAAGGTTCCCCAGAGGCACTGGCACAGAGAGGGTGGGGAGACAGAAACAAATGGGCCAGCTCCACTCTACCAGAACGAGTCTACCTCTGACTCATACATTCCCAGGTTTTCTGCCTAGAAAGAAATCTAAAGGTCACCAGTGTTGTCTTCCTATCCTCAGAATGAATCCTGCACACTTCCAGTAAGTTCTCCTAAGAAAATCATACTAGATCTATGAAAGCTTCAAGAGCAACATTCCACTGCACTTTACAGTAGAGAAGGAAACAGGAATCATAGGCAAGAAAGAGAAGTGGCTGAACATGCACCATGTTCCCAGACATGGAACACTGGGAAGTCCCAGATAGCATGGAAGACAGGCGCTTACTTGGGAAAATGTTCACAGTAGATTGCTAAGTGGAACACAACACATACACATTTGTTCTGTGGCTAATTGTCTCCATCTATGTCATTGAAGGGCATTCTTGTAGTGTCTAACTGGGGCACCATCCTGTCCACAATGGTCAGCAGCTGGCCTGTGGCATTGGCCTGGTGGCCCTTTTCTCATCTGCCAACTCTCTTTCCTGCATGGTATCTCCTGCTGCTGCTGTATGAATAAATATCTCCATGCTATAGTGCTGCCACCTCCCTGTCTCCATTTCTGGTACACCAGAACTGCAGGATTCTTCACTGGTGACTCTGAGCCACATTCTTTTTTTCTGATTCTGAACTGTTCATGAATGTACCCAGAGTCTCATCTGCTTCTTTGAATGGTTTCTTCCATTTCTGGCCATCAACTTCTGTCTAACAGGCATCAAATCCTGTTCATCAGCAAGAAGGGATCTTCTTCTTCTCTGGTTTTATTTTCCTCTTCCACCTGAAAAACAATGGAAAAAAAAAAAACCTTCTCTACTCAGTATTACATAACCAATAAGGGAATGTGTCTTGGGTTGGAAAGATATGATAGACAGATAACAGCCCTCCTGAAGTGATATACGATAGGTTATATGACCACAGAGGTAGAAGTTGGAGTCTACTTATGGAGCTGGAAGAAGGAACGATAGCCACAAGATGCCAGCAGCTTCCTTCCTTTACTCCAAGGAAAGGGTCAAACAATCTGTTTCCCTCACCTGCAGTCACTGGTGGGGAGCATTGTTGGCTGTCTTGATCCTTGCTCTACAGTGCACATTTCAGCTTCCAAGCTCTGGATCAGCAAAGTAACACACTTGTATTGCTTTAAGTCATGCAATTTGGGGTACCAGGTTATCACACCGAGGAAACTCATCCAAAAGGTAAGAAGTTCATTCTGGGAACAGCCAACCTGCCCCATTGCTAATGACTAGGATGGCACTAAGAATGATTTTTCCTTAACTATATTTTCTATCTTTAGTCAAATGAACACACAGTGACTTTTGTAATAAGACTGAAACATTTTCAAAAAGAAAATCCTAGTGAAGCATTATAGGAAGGTCCTGGAAGGGAGATGGGCTGGAGTTTATAAAGGTCCTGGAAGGGTGACCTGCAATCTCACCTGTAGCTTGGTGGGGGATGGGACTGAGTCAGAGGCGACAAGTAGGGGTCTGAAATACTGCCTTTATCATTTTGGACCTTGATGTCCAGGGAGTCTGGATATATGGTTAGGACAGTACTCAGGAACTTTGGTACTCCCAGAATACAGACTGAGAGAAGGAATCCAGAAGTGAGCAAGCACAGAAAGAGATTAAAAAAACAAAACAAAACTGAAAAGGAGTCAAGGATGTTGTCTGTACCAACGTTGGGAAGGAAGCAGGAAGATAAGGAGTTCAGGGTCTTCCTCAACTTCACAGCAAGTTCAAGGTCATCCTGTCTATATGAGACTGTCTTACACACAGACACACACACACACACAGACACACAGACACACAGACACACACACACACACACACGGAGGGGGTGCACTAGGGTGGCTGTGGAAGAAAAGTCAAGCTATTACATGAAAGTGAAAATGAGTCTCACACACTACAGTGACAAACAGTTCTTCTTTTCATGTCTGTAGGAAGGAAGTCTCAACAAAGTCAAGGCAATGGACTGGCCTACCCTGAGGAAACCGCAACACAGGGGATTTTACAGCCCCTGTTGCAGAGGCCATGCAGAGTTACCTACCAGAACATTCCATCCAGTCCCTTCCCAGAAATGACCCTTCCTTGGGGCTTTTTCTCACCCTTTTCGATCCAATAAATGCAACTTTCATAAGCACTCCATAGTCTCATGGAGAGATATGGTGTAATTTTTAATCTTCTGGAGATTCTATTAAAAATAAATGAAGTGAGATGAATTTCAACAGTGTGGTGATATAGTGTGTAGCCCAATATATTGTATACCCTAATAAACTTATCTGGGGATCAGAGGACAGAGCCAGCCACTAGATTAGACATAGAGGCCAGACAGTGGTGGCACACACCCTTAATCCTATCACTTGGGAGACAGGGATTTGTCTGGATCTCTGTGAGTTCAAGGCCACACTGGAAACAGAGCTAGGCAGTGGTGACACACACCTTTAATCCCAGGACTTGAGATCTCATGTGTTTGCCTTTAATCCTGGGAAGTAATGTGGCAGGACACAGAAAGGTATATAAGGCATGAGGAAATAGGAACTCACCTTCTTGAGACTGAGGATTTGGTAGAGGTAAGAACTTGTGGTTGGCTTGCTCTCTGATTTTCAGCTTTCACCCCAATGTCTAGCCCCAGGTTTTTTATTAATAAGACTATTTAGCAATTTGTGTTATACAATAATACATCTCATTTAATTAAATTATACTCAAAATATTTCAACATGTAGTCAAAGTTTAAAATATATCGAGATATCTATCATTTATTACTTCACGCTAGATCTTCAGGATTTGATGTGCATATTGCATTTATATTTTAGATTTATATCTATTTATACTAGCCATATTTTAAGTATTCAACAACTCCATATAGTTTGGAACAATTATACTAGACTACAGTTCTAATTAAAAGAAATAAGACTGAATTAGTCTGTTGCATGTTACTGTAACAAAATACCTAAACCTAGCTACTCTATAAAGAAGAGAGTTTTGTGTCCATGATCACATTGCTCCTTAGCCCCAGTGGTCTCCTCGTGTTCCACACAGCTATACACATGACCCACTTCAGATCCCTTAGAAGAACCACAGAGAAAGTGCAATTAGGGGGATCAGATATTAATACCTAAAATTAGCTGCAAAAGTGTGAAATACCAATCATTATAGAATTTTTAAAGCATATTCTCCTCTTAGAGCACCAAAGATTAAATAGAGACAAAGCAGAAACATGTTGTATATGTGAAAGGTTCTATTAGCCAAAGCCCAAGGAAACCCAAAGCATAGCTGTGTTCTAGACACTAGTTGAATTGTATTGGATTTTGTTGTTGTTGTTGTTTGAGAAGTCAAGAAACAATACAGATTGTTTTTGTTCTAAGATACAAATCTGAAGGTATTTTTTACCCACTAACAGAAAATGAAAAACAGTATGCAAATGGAGAAATAACTTTCTATCTCAGAAACTCTGTGCTCCTGGGTTCCAATTTTTATTTTGCAAATGATCTAGTTGTGATGTGTTATCCTGGCCCCTACTCCTCCTTTGGTTTTCCACACTGTGAAGCCTCTTATGTTCCAAGGTTCATCACCCTTTGCTAGGTCTACGGACCTTGTTTATTTCCCTACCCTGCTTCCTTAAGTTCTTTTGACACTAAAAATTTATCATAGCATGCACATTTATGTATCCATGCACTCACCAACACATATAAACACAGACAGACAGACAGACACATACACACACACACACACACACATACACCTGAACAGACCCACATGTAGGAACATCATACTAAACACCAGAAGTCCTCAGATGGTTGTCAAAAATTCATGAGCCACATAGTCATTCCAAGCCTCCTAACTTTGTGACATCTGATTAAATTTCTTGGCAAAAAGAAACATAATGTCACATTTTTAAAAGTCTACAGAATATCTTCAAGGATATGGAGTTCTATGATATTGTTTTAATTTCCTAGGATGTGCACTAGTTGAGTATTCTTTCAGAATGCTATGTGGTCCACTTTGCTAAACTTACCTGTAATTGGTAGCATTTTCAAAGTATATGAATCCTTCAAGGTGGTTTTCTACTTAGTTGGTCATGATTTGCTCCAGCAATCATGCGCTTGAACTTAAACCCTTACCTCATACACATATTTTTAAATGTAGTGAGCTTCTCTTCATTCCTCTGGAACCCCCAGGCTCCTAAATGTTGAATGTGGATAAATGTTGCCTATCTAACTGAAAAGCGTGGAGCACAGTGGAAATTTAGCCGGGTGACAGATGAGCAGTGCTACCGACTGAACCCAGCTGAGAAGCCCCAGGTGTCAGAGGTGAGGGGAGTACTCAGTGTGATGAGGAAGAAGAGGAGGAGGAATAATGAACCAACGTTCTGAATATAAAATCCTTAGATAGAAGCTGAATCAACTATTGAACTCCTGTCTGATTGCCCTTGGTCTCTTCCTTGCCCTTTTGTAACTAGTGTGGGGCTGTCCTGGTTGGGGCATCTCCCAAGGATGGGAGGAGAAAGGCCGTAGCCTGAGACTAGCTGCCCCTCCAGAAGTTAACCTCAGTCCTGACCAACGTTCTTACACATTGCTTTCTCAGCCAAACAAGACACAATATTCAGAAGATTGTTCATATCTAAATTCAAAGTTTTTAAAATTGGTGTTTTCAGTATATTTTTCTAAGCCCCTGAGTGAATGACATATTTAAGGTCAGCATTAAAACTTCTCTTCTGGGCCCAGCCGAGTACTTTTCTTCCCTGGCTAGAAGGCCAGACACAAAACTGAGCAAGAAGCGCCATGGAAATTGTGTCTAAGATGTAGGAAATTTCCACAAGCCAGTTTTTAAAAAAAAAAAAAGACCTGACTTCCTGCCTTTTTTTAATGAGACAAAATAACTAAACACACAGGCAATGTGCGAAAATCCAACTATAGAATGTGCATCAGTTATGAAGTCAGGCACCTCAGATCCCTGCTAGAAACCAGGAACAAAGGGGTTGAAGCCAGGTGGCCCTTTCCCACCTATGACATAATCTCCACAGGTAAAACAAGATATTCTGTTGGTCGGAAGGCCAAGCTGGATTTTGAAGACATGATGCAAGGCAGAACCTGTCAATGACTCACTCTACAGGGCACCTATCTCTGAGCCTGCTGAAGGATTCTTGTGCCTATTGGACAGGGATGGGAAGTCCTCTTATAATAGGAACTACCCCACCATGTACACACATCTCTGGGAAGATGAGGGATTTCCCCATCCTCACACATGGAAGCCTGGAATTTCCCTGACAGTCACTCTCCAGTTGCAAGGGTCCAGTCACTGTGTTTCCAGAGAATGCTCATGATCACAAATCTACCCCCCCCAACACACACACACAGACCCAGTTTATTGTTCATGGGGCTCTAGCACCCTAGGGATGCCAACAATGCCCCTTGTTACCCTAGTGATGGATTCATTTCTTAAGGTCAACATAAGGATTAATATGACCTTCCTGTGTTCTTCACATTCATCCTGAGATCTGGCTTACACCTACTTAAGAACAACGGAGGTGCTGTTGGCAGTCTTTCCACTGGCACAGTTCCTTCCTAGAATATCTCCTTTCTCTGTTTGCTATGTGACTGTAACTGCAGCCTTGGCCCTCGTGGAGTCCAAGGTCAGAATAATGGCAGAGAACAAAAAAAAAGAGTTGCCCCTCCCTTTCTGGATGGGCTATAGGCGCAACAGTGAGTACTAGACATCTTCAGATGGTGGCTGGCCTGTCCGTAAAAGTGCAGTTCTTCCTGGATTCCGAATGGCGGCTGTCCGTGCTTTCTCTATGCAAATAAGCAGCGTTGGTTTAGTGCAACGTGAACGTCTGAATCCCAGGACTGAAAGGGCTTTTGTTGTAGAAACTTCTTTGACGTGGTTTTTCCTTTCACTTTGGTCCTACTCAAGTTACCCAACAATCACTTACTGTTCAGAGAGAGCCACCCCTGCCAGAGACATCAGGACCTGAAAATCCAATTCTCTGAGAGTCACTCCTGACTCTCAGAAACCTGTCCCAGGTCTGAGACGGTCACCCCCTTAGGAAAGTTAACAGCATTTAAAATACTGAGACAGCCGTTCATTTCAGGCAATTCAAACTACTGCCTTCAAGATGCTATAGCAAAAACACAAGCCTTAGCTAGAGAGGTAATTTTTCACCAGATTACTTAACGTGAGACACGGTTTTTTCATTTCCTGAGACCCTGGACATGCCACGCCTCTGTTTAGCAAAGCTTAAAAAATCGGCACTTCGCCTGCTGCCGGCAGTCTCCTCTCTGCTGCTGACAGTCTCCTCTCTGCTGTCCTGCCAGTGTGCAACTGGCCCAGGACGCTCTTCCACACGATTGCACTTTGAAGAGGCTGTGATGCAGAGAAAGATTTGGTGTGTGCTTGCATAGCTGGCTGAGGGGCCAGGTGTCCTCACTAGATAGAAAATAAAAGTGAAAAATGAACCACAAGTTCCCTAAAGGACAAAAGAGCATCGAGGCACTGTCGGGATGAATGGCAATGAAGAGAGCCTCTGGCTTAGTCTCATGTAGGCACCTCGGCAATGGATGGAGAGCTCCCCTCTCCTGGGCGTCAGATCCGAGTCAGAAGCTGCAAGCAGGACATACAGAGGAACAAGGAGGAAGATACTGAGTGCACTAGGTTTAGACCATTATGTGAAAGAATGGTCTTGACTGAAAACATAAGGAGACAAAGGAAAGAAAATTCTAAGTGGGTATTAATTTTTAATTGGATCAGGTCAGCCAAGTATCTGAAACTGTGTTAGCACCTCAAAAACAATATTCATACCTGTTTAAAGTAGACTTTGAGACCCAGACCACAATTCTAGTAACAATTTGGTCATAAAAATAAATTATATGCATGCATATGCTCTCTCTCTCTCTCTCTCTCTCTCTCTCTCTCTCTCTCTCTCTCTCTCTC